>PVIA01004832.1:25344-128492 GCA_004024845.1 Tonatia bakeri | reverse complement strand
TTAAGTGTTGGGGGACCAGGGTCTATTCAGATGGCCCGTGCTTCAGACCCCATGAGAACAGGACAGGGACTGTGACCCGGTTGGGGCGGAGGTTAAATGGTGAGCCAACTGGCGCTGCTGCTGCCTGGCCCGACTGTCCCCGAAGTCCCTACAGGTGTTGGCACTAACACCTGAGGCTGCACGGTGAGCCTTGCCCAGTCCCGGGAGAATTCAGCCCAGTCCACAGCTGAGCTACTGTGGTGGAAAGGGTGAGGATCCTGGAGCAAGACACACCTGAGACCCCGGCCTGCCACCACCACTTACCGGCTTTTAAAAATCCTCACCCGAGGATATGTTTGTTGGTGTAGAGAGAGAGGGAGGGAGGGAGGGAGAGAGATGTATGTATCACAGGCGGAGATTTAACCCACAACCTGGGTATGCACCCTGGCCAGGAATTGAATTGCATCATTTTTGGTATATACCGGATGACACTCCAACCGTGCGGGCCACCAGGCCAGGGCTGCAACTTACCAGCTCTGAGGCCCCAGGCAGCTTCTGAGCTGCAGCACCCACAGGCACAGAATGAGACGCCGGTAGTCCTGACCCGCTAGGGTGGCTGTGAGGCTGTGAGAGTGATGTGGAGTCGCTGTCTGCCACAGTACCCGGCACTCAGTCAATAGGAGCTTGGATGCACCTGATGGAGGGTGTGGCTCTACTGTGGACTACTTTGGAGACAGGCAGACCACATACCTGTCCTCCATTGGGTCGACCCAGCCCATATGTCCAAACTTTATCCCCCATCCAGCTCTCTCTTGCTCCCTTTCCTTTTCCCTTGGAGTGGGACCCTGCCCCTGTCCTGTGGCTGCCCACTAGTGTTTTTCCTCCACTGAGACAGTCACTCAGAACCACGGGCGCTGTACCTTGGCCTTGCTCCCCCGCTGGTCTGCATCCCTCAGTTCCACGGTTGGACTTTCCCAAACCTGCTGGGCCTCCTGGTCCCGCTCTGCTGGTAGTTGTACTTAGGAGGCCTTTTCTATGCAGGGTCAGCTTTTCTGGCCCTGGTTTCCTTTCGTCCTACACCGAATGGTTCACCTGTCTGAGCCCCGACAGCGGAGGGTTGAGGAGCAGGTGAAGCAGACAGCGACATGCAGAAGACGCCCCAGCAGAGCCCCTCCCCAGGCTGGAAGAGTGGAGAGAAGGCCTGCCTGGAAGGAACACTGGGTGGTGAAGAAGGGAGGAAGAAGGCTTCCCGGGGCGGACGGAATGGGAAGCGTATTCCAGGTGGAGAAGCGCAGCCCGGGGCCCTGGAGGACAGGGAGGTGTCATGGAGGGGACACCCACCCACCCACTGGTGACCTGCATGTCCTCTTTCCTCCCCTGAGATGCCCTGTCCCTAGCTACTGCTTTGACAAGCTATGGTCCCTCCCCAGGCTCTTCTTCACTGGAAAGTACACCATCAAGAAAAAAAAACCAGCACTCACCTTGGATTCCTCACCTTTCTCCTCCACCCCAGTTCACTACCAAGTCCTGTTGGTTCTACTAGTAAAACTGATCTTTGGTCAGCCCACTCATGCCAGCCCCATCCTCTCCCCTGAGGTCCAGGCCTCCACCGTCTTTCCTCTGGACTATCCTGTACCCTCCTCACTGTTCCCCTGGACTATCCCATACTCTCCTCGCCAGCTGCCCTTCTTTCACTCTGCCTTCCAGCAGCTACAGTGATTTAAAACATGCACACACGAGCGCACACATGCACACACATGGTAGCACTCTTAGCAGGGCTTAAAGTCCTCCTCTTGCTTCCCCTGCTCTTCCAACAACCCCTAACTTCCCACCAGGGCCACATGTCCTGTGAGGACGCAGCTGGCACTCTCAGGTGGCATCACACATCCTTCTGCTCTGCTCCTCAGATCCTAACCCTGCTGGCCCCCTGACTGCTCCCGGAGCATTGCAAGCCCTTCCCTCCCTCCACCCCGCAGGATGCCGCCGCTCCTGCAGAGCCTTCTCTAACCACCCCTGTGTGGAGCACAGCCGCCCCTGCTCACTGCTGGTTCCCGCTTCTGCTGGTCCTCAGAGAACTTGCCCTGGTCTGCCATGTTCTTGCTTTCTGCTGATTGACTTTTCAGTGGTTTGCTCCCTGACAGAACAGTGCAGTCGGAGGGCAGAGACCTTGTGGATCATGTTCGCGGCAGTACCCCCAGAGCCCAGCGCGCCTGAGACACTGGTAGATTGTGAGCAGTATTGGTCGTGGGAAGAGCCGGTGAATGAGAGTGGAGAAGGAAGTCAGGTGAGGCTCTGGCCCCCAGGACGCGTGTGTCACCTATATTCCTGACATAAGGGGGAGGCTGGGACATGGTCTAGGAGGAAAGGAGGCCTCTCAGGCTTGGGAGGGTGCCAGGCAAGAGGACAGGACACCCCCCCACACACACACATACACATTCTCTCTGCAGCGGGAGCTGGGCAGAGGCAGCCCCCTCCCCTCCTGTCACTCTTTCCGGCTACGGAGCTGGTTCTGGGTGAGCCAGGTGGCCTGCGGTCTCACCGAGCCAGAGACCAGAACTCAGCCCCGCTGGGCCCACTAAGCAGCTTAGCCCCAGAATCTGCCTCTGCCTTTCGACAGACATTCTGGTACATTCCACTTACCCTCCCCTGCGGGCTCCAGCAGCAGCAAACTCATAAAGGCCTCTTTCACCAGCCACACATGCACTGAATGTACCGGCTTCAGGCTGTGAAACGGGGCCTGGAACTGGCTGTATCTCAGAGATGAAGGACTCTGGAATTTATGGCTTTACTGAGGGCTTTGAGCCCTTTGCCTGGAACACGGCACATAAACTTCGGCTCCAGGAGCGTGGTTCTCTGTGATGTTCCTGCCTCCGCAGTGCAGTTTAATAGCCATTCCAACTGCAGCCCTTGCAGGTAGAGTTATAACCTGTTCCCCCTGGTCAGCATGCAGCCCCTTCCCCCGTGTGCCCCGTGGTCAGCATACAGCCCCTTCCCCCGTGTGCCCCGTGGTCAGCATGCAGCCCCTTCCCCCGTGTCCCCGTGGTCGGCACGCAGCCCCTTCCCCAGACCGCACTGTGAGTGCGTTCTCAGGACCCATTTTTTTTGTGTGTTTTTCATATACCAGAAACAGGACAAATTCTTGTTAAGTGAAAGACTATAGCCCAGAAAGCCAACAGTGAATCTGTGGATTTGCCAGTCTCTTCTTTCTCCTTCTCTTGAGTTGTTTTGGAAAAATCTCATCATCTCCAGCGTGAATCCGATTACCCTGCCTGCACACTGGTCCAGAGCTGGTTTGCATGAGGCTGTTGTGATAAACGGGTGGAAAACTCCCGCAAATGCCAGGTGTCTCCACCAGCAATGCTGTGGGCCTGAGTTGCCAAAAAAAGATGAGAAAGAAAGAATTTAAGGCATGCTTCGAAGCCGCTGAAAGGGAACCAAAAGACAAGGATGTTTGAAATGTCAGTGGCTGGAGGTATTTAGAAGGATCTGCATAACAGAGCAGCTGAGCCACAGGGGAGTAAAATCCCCCTTGTTGGTCAGAACATACAGCCACAGGACAACCTGTTGAAGGTTGTCGTGCCTCTGGGATATTTATAGCAAAGAACAGAAATCAGTACTTTGGTCAAAAGGCTGCACAGGAAGCCTCAAAGACTGGGGAGCACGTTGCCATTTGAGATGGGAGCCCAAAGCAAGGACTGAGAGCCACACTTGCAACCATTAAATAAACCTAAACATGACAAACACCTCTGGGGAGGAGGCGTCATCATTCCTGTTTCACAGATGTGCACTCCGACATTCAGAAATGGCTAATTTTGTCTTTTTCTTGTAAAGTCACAGAGATAGCATTTGCTAGCCCACACTTTCCCTTATCTCACTGCGAAGGGTTAGGAGGCAGCCTGGCCTCGTGACAATGACCATGGGTTCTGGAACCAGACAGCATGAGACTGGGGAATGTCTCAGAAATCTGCCCTCGCCTGGTATGAAGTAGTGGTCAGACTGTGCCCCGGTTCTGGGACCAGTCTGTTACCTGCCGCCCCTCCCTGTGCATGTGCACACACAACTACACACACGTGCTGCATGCACACAGGCACGTGCGTATAGGTCAGTCCCGTACCCAGGTTTGCCACGGGTGGCCCTGCGCCCCAGGTTCCAGGGCTGTGTGGCCTGGGTCGGGGCTCAGCCCATCGCCATGCCTAGGAGGGACTGGGGCGGCTGGGAGAGTCTGGGGCTGGGAAGCTGCGTTTTCCTGCAGCTCTTAGGCCCTGTGGGTATGAGCGAGGACACTTGGTTAGTCTTTCTGAGGGGCGTTAGTAGAATTAAGGGAACACCAAAGCCTCTGGGGCCACCAACAGTGCCACCACTGGGAGTGAAGGCTTTTGTCCCCTGCTACAGTATTAGCATGTTGTAACAGGGTGCAGCCAAGAGAGGGACCCCAAACAGGGATTTGTAATGGGGTCCAGAAGAGCTTGGAGATGATTGGCTCCACACCACAGGGCCACACCTGCCAGGGATGCTGGTGGCTGTGGTCAATTGTGGGAGGAGCCGGAAATGGGGCTGCAGAGGAAGATCGGTGCTGGGGTTTGAACGGAGGCACAGCAGCCATTTGGTGTCTCCCTTTTGGGGACCACACGTCTGTTTAGGACCACAAGGCTTGGGTGAGAGTTAGGACTGCCAGGCTTTGGAAGTGCTCCCGTTTGCCACGTGGAGGGTGCTGGGAGGACTGTGTGCATTTGTGGAGAACTTTAGTTTGTATTATTTCAAATAAATAATAAATTCCTTTCCTTTTCACTGGTCTCTGGCATTAAGAGATGTCTTCCCTCAGGCGGCAGGCGAAACAAACCCAGTAGGTGGGGAGGAACCCCAGGAGAAAAAGGGGGTCTTTTATATCATTCAGTGCCCCCTACCCCAAGTCTGTTCTATAACAATGCGCCTGTGACAGGGGTAGGCCTGTGGGAATCTGGAGACATAGTCCCCTCCCCAGGATCTGAAAAGCCACATGAAATAGCAAGGGTCTTTGGCATGTCCGCATGCCTCTGGAAGCAAGGAGGAGACGTTACATCTTTAAGGAAGGTGAGGCAACCCTGGGCGTGCCCAACAGCTTCCAGTCTGTCCGTCTGTCCTCTGTCTTCTGGCCCTGCTCCCACTGCCTTATCATCAGTCATAAGGTTCAGGAGAGATGGTGGACAGCCCAAAGAGAGCCACGCAGAAGCCAGACTGCAGTGGGGACAGCCAGTCCTGCGGGACAGCGTGACCAGAGGAGAGACTGGCCTGGGGTCTGAGCAAGGAGTGGAAGCTCCCCTCTGCCCCCTCCTCTTTGCAGGAGGTTTTGAAAGCACGTGTGATGAGAAAGAGACAGAGAGAGAGAGAGAGAGAGAGCATGCATGAAGGGTGAGGGAGAGGACCAGGAGAGAGTGTGCAGCGACGGGGGCTCTCGGAAGCCTGCAGGACTCTGTCATGTTGCATCATCACAAAGAGACCAAGTCTGCACTAAAAACACATGGTGAAGACCCCCGGAAAATCAGCGGCACAGACTCAGGACTAACCTGATTGAAAGCTGCTGTCTGCTGCCAGGTTCCTTTCACGGCTGAAACACCAGCCATCTTGACCATAAATATGAGTGACAGCAAACCCAAGGTTTTAAGGCAGTGGGTTCAGGCTTGCTTCATAAACCCTCTCTGTGCTCACGAGGTGAAATGTTTCCATTCATACGATGTTTCCATTTCGATGACATTGTCAGTTCGGTTTTCTGTTCTGCAAGCCCTGACAGTCCTGGGTGCATTTCTCATTCAGGGATCTGAAGAGAGAAGGAAAAGGGTCCTTTTGTACAAAACCTTTTGCTAAATGCACATGAAGTTCATATACACGCCACTCAAGATACCTGAACTCTTGGTCACAATGCTGATTTTTCAGGCTGTATTGTAGCTGCTGTTTTCAGAGATCATCATACATGATAAAGTTTTACCAAAATCATCACAAAAACCTAACCAATACAAAAAAATCTTTTAACAAGAAGGATCTAGGGCCTTCTACTGAACATCGGGAGGAAAAAGCAGAATGTGTGGCCCTCGATGAAGGTGCCAGCCAGTCCCCTCGCTGCTCTGGGAGCAGGGACAGAGTTAACCTCTCTTGAGAGATCGCGCTTTAGTGTTTGGAGAAGAAATCTCTAAGAGGCTCTTCAGTTCTGTGGACAGTGCCCTTGAACTTGAGGCTTGTTCAAATGTTTTTATGAGAAAGAAAGTTCACAGACCCTCCCCACCCCCACTCCACCCAGTGTTGAGTTCAAGTGTTCTCATTAAAATACTTTATGTATTTAAGGCAAGATTTGAAGTCCTGGCTCTTGTATAAGTTTAAAACCCAGATAAGCTGTGGCATTTAATTTTGTGTATCAACTTGGCTAAGCCACGGTGCCCAGATATTCGGTCAGACTCTAGTCTAAATGTCGCTGTGAAAGTATTTTTGGATGAGGTTCACACTTGGATCAGCAGACTTGGAGGAAAGCAGACCAACCTCCATCACATGGGTGGGCTCGCTCATCCATTGAAGGCCTTCAGGGAGAAAGACTGGGTTCCCCAGAGGAAGAGGCAACCCTGCTCCAGACAGCTTCAGATTCAAGTTCAACATTGACTCTGCTCTGGGTCTCCAGCCTGGGCTTGGGTCTCCCAATTTCAGAATCACGAGCTCCAGTAATGATGCAAGCCAATTCCTCACAATCTCTCTCCCTCTTCCTCCATACACAGACTCCCAGACACTTTTTTGTTGGTTCTGGTTCTCTGGAGAACACTGACTAGGACACAAAGCCACAAATTAGTTACCCCCCCAACTACAAACCAGCAAAACCAAACAATCTAATATCACGGTACAGATATTGTCAGTTTGGTGAGATCTCTGGTGGAAAGATGTCTTCTCAGGAATGTTTCAATATTTCATCTGTTTCTCTCTCCGACTTTTTTTATTAAAGTCCATGCTTTTTTTAAGATTTTATTTATTTATTTTTAGAGAGGGAAGGGAGGGAGAAAGAGAGAGAAACATCAATGTGCGGTTGCTGGGGGCCATGGCCTGCAACCCAGGCATGTGTCCTGACTGGGAATTGAACCTGTGATGCTTTGGTTCTCAGCCCACGCTCAATCCACTGAGCTACGCCAGCCAGGGCTCTCCATCTGACTCTAAAAACATGAATGCCTAGAAAAGTTGTTTATATAAACGCATTGTACACAACAATATAAATAACATTAAGCTGCTTTTGAAAGTCCTGGAAAATTAGAACTTCCACTTAATTAAAATTTTACCAACAAGCAATCTTCTTTAGGGTTCTATAAAGTGGATTTGTTCATCGGAGGATGAGATTGGCAGTGTAGCATTACTTAAGCCTACATTAAATATTATCTAACTCAAGTACTGCTGGAACTGGGAAGAGGACCATTCTTCACTGTAAACAAACTGCTTTACTTGGTGCATTCGGATACAGGACACCTAGCACAGCCTCTCTGAAATGGAAAGATGGCGCTCCTGGCCAGAACGCAGGATCTCTGTGAGCGCCAGGTTCATATTGTCACAGGCTGTAGCTGATTCAGTTCTTCTAGCACGTACGCAAGCTGTCACAAACCCTCCCCTCAAACAGTGCGCCACGATCCCATTTGGGTTCAGTTCACAAACTTCACAAATGCAAATGCAGGCATGAAAACTTCGTGCCAGCCCTCATGTATAAGCTGATGTACCAGATACACTTGTATTTTTTTTAAATTATCATTGAAATGAAAGCACAATGTATTTAAAATTATAGTAATCCTTCATATGTTGAGTTCTTAAATATTAATAAAGATACATAACCTTAGTGATCAAAAACATAAATAGTTAAATTACAAAAAAAATGAAATTAAAATGGCAGACAAACATGAGAAAACTTCTGTTTAAGCATAGCCAGTTAAACATACATACTTATTTTTGCTTCTCCCTATACCCTCCTAAAATTGCAGAAAGAACTAAAAGCAAACTCCACAGTGGGAAAGAAGTGACAGCAGCTGAGTAACATGGATGTCATTTTGGAAGCCAGAAAGCCCATAGACAAGGGGCACTTGACTTCAAAGTCAGGGCAGAACCTAAGACTACAAGAGGAGAGTGGTGGGGGTGGGCACAGAAGCCAAGAAGCAGCAAACTAATTCACACTGCAACCCTGCAAAAGAAACAGGTTCCAGGTTCCTCTGAAAACAGAATTAAGAGGTCAACCCCCAAATGGGAGGATTTGTTGAAAGTGATAGAAAGGAGTGGTTATATTTCAGGATCCTCTGTCCTCCATGGCACAGCTAACAGCGGCCCCCCTCTCCCCACCCGTCCGGGCAGAAAACTGGACGCGGACTCTCCCCTGAATGTGGTAACAGCAGGTACAACTGAACACGGGGGGGTCAGCAAAAGTCCAGGTGCTGGGTGGTGCCTCCCCTGAGCCTGGTTTTCTCCCCATCTTGTGTTCAGAATGTGAATAGTTAGGAGATTGGAAAAAGATTAATGAGCCCTATGAAAAAGAGAAACAACAAATGGCCCTTGAGGGTTTCCTTCAAGGTACTTCACACCTGATCACCCTGCAGGGAAGCCAAAAAGTCAAAAAAATTCCCACCTGTGGACACAAATCTTCCAAAACAAGATTTGGGGGGTCTCACTTTTAACTATGAATAAGCAATGAAGAATTATCAGATCTCTCAGAAAGGCTTATAACATGAGAGACGGAGGCATTGGACTTCCAGACAGCAACCCTAGCAGGTAGAAGACTATGGAAGGATGCCTTCAGAATTCTAGGAGAGTTATTTTTGTAATGAAACTTCACATGCAGCCAAATTAATAGAAGAAAGGCATTTTCAAACCTGGCGAGGCCTCGAAAATTTAAATCTCAGGTCCCCTTCCACAGAAAACTACTGGGCAGAGTTCTTCACTAAAACCAACTAGTAAGAAAGGAAAGAGGAAGAGGGGGTGCCACGTCCTCTTCCAACCATGTTGTCTGACAAGGTCCAGGACGTGGAAAGAAGGAATTCAAGAAATCCATCTTCCTGGGAGAGAATGTGGCATACAAAAGGGGGGCGGTAATTTTCCTGGGATTGCTCTTAATAACTCCTTGTTGATATTATTCATAGTCTTGCTTTGTGCCCTGATTCACATAAGAATAGGCCATGAGGAAAGAGAGGCTGGAAGCCAGTCAATGATTGATTTTGAGGGAAATTCTGAAGGGACAACTAGTTCTCCCCAGACTATTGAATCATGCCCAAATTGTGTAAACAAGGTGTTTATAAACCCGAGTAAGAAATTATCCTCAATCGTTCCCATAAAAGAATTCATGAATCAGTCATAACAGGCTGAATTGTTGGTAGATTTTCCCATACCTGTTCCTTACCCACAGATATAAAGGGTCTTCCAAGAAAACAAGAAAAAACTATATAGACCCCTACCCACAGCCCAGGGATACCCCTGGGTAGCATATTGGATTAATGGTAAATTATGGTATCCCCAAAGAGGAGCTAATAGTCTCCAGAGGGTTCCAGATCCCCCATTGCCTTATATAGGGGCATATAATGAACATGGCATTAGAATGGTCAATAAGGTTGGAGTCCAAGTGCCTTATAATAGTTTAAATTTCATGGAAAGGTTAGCTCAGAGCAGACCTCCCTGGTGTTCTTTTACTAAGGAACAAAACAGGTCACTACTCCGCCAGCTTGTCAAAGGATTTTACCCACATTTCCCCCTATCATGCAGCAGCTTTAAAAAAGAACTCTTTGAATTATCCAAATAGAAATAGAATAAGATATAAGAAAGTCAAGAATGGCCTATACCCTATAAAATTTAATAAAACTATCACCTTTTAGGTCAAAAGGTTTACTGTGGCTAGATTTCCTCTCTATTTCTCCTTATGTGTTTGTTTTGGTGATCAAAAGGTGGTGAGATTGTTAGATATCTATATTTTAGGTTTATTGATTCACATAATTCCAATAAAGTTATATAAAATAATTTCTTGATCAGAGAATAAAATCCCCTCTAATGAAATAGCCCCTGAATGTCTAAAAGTTGTTGAAGTAACAGCCCCTCCTTTACCTTACTAGGAATATAAATCAATTAGAATTAGACAGGCAAAGAAATAAGAGAAGCTGGTTAGCTATTATAAACCAAACATGTAGAAACAATTACCAGAGACCTCTACTCAATCGAGTGTATCCTTTTGCCCCATGACAAATTCTGAGAACTTTATAAACAATAAGACATTCAAATTCTGTACATATGACTATTTCTAATTGTTTGCATTTAATAGGTTACTAGATTACCATGACCAGATATTTGGGTAGAAAACTTCCTACTTCACCTAATCACAAATGTTAATCACTGCCAAAAATAAAAATATAAAAATCTGTTTGTACTTTCAATAAACGGAACAGAGCTTCCCCGTCCTCTGAGTCGTGTTGTTGTCTGTTACCCATCGCTGACGCCTTACCCACCTTCAGGAGACCCTTGGCCCAGCTGTGGCCGGACCACAGCAATGGGGTATTCAGAAAATAGAAAATCCAAGAGGAAGGAGGGGAAAGGAATTCCTAGCTTTTTCTGGAGAAGAGAATCCTAGAATAACAATAGCACCGCAGGCCTACACAGAACAGGACCAACTGGAGCCAAAGAACAGAGGGCTCTGGAAAAGAAGCCTTGTGGGGGTGAGTCACCCTATTCTGTCCTCCACTGCATATTGGACATATTGGAGAAGACTTTTAAAAGTTCTGTCCAAGATCTTGAAGATGAAAGGTGCATCAAAAACCAAAGCAAATAAAATGTAAGGCAATGATCAACTCAGGAGAAACAAACAGCACAGGAAAGGTATATTATACAATTGACTTAGTTGTAAATAATATTCACATGTGCATAATAATACAACGGTCTATACTGATGTAACCAACAGAACAGAAGGAAGTGTGTGACGATGTGTGAGCCTGGGGGAACAGTGTGTGTGTGCGTGGGGGGGGGGGTCTAACCCCATGTCTCCTACGGTGGAAACTGAACTGAGAAACCAGGAAAACCCACATTCTGACACTCTGCCTCCCCGTGCTTTTGGTTTCCACCAGCAGACCACCCCATGTTAGCACATCTTGCTTTCAAGTATGTGGTCCACAACATCCATTCAGGTGCATGTCTGCAGTTACATTCCAGTCCGAAGAGTCCGAGTCGCCCATCCCACTGGGCTCGTGGTTCTCCTGGTCTCCTCAGTCCCATAGAAACTCTCTCTTTGAGGGCAGGCAGCGCCCCCTATCATTGGTGTGTTAGTTTTTCTCTCATACAGTACCCTCCCTACACATCCTGAGAGTTTCCTCTATGCAGTCACATGAGTGTCTTTAAGGTCGATCTGAGTAGGAACTAGGTAATAGAAAGAGACATCCTCATCTGAGGACAGTGTATGAGAAAAACTGCACCGTGCAAAAAATATCACATAATGAAACAAGTTTCTTAGTCACAGTCTAGTGGTGTCACGAGCTGAGGCCACAAGCTGGGATGAGTTTGCTTTGCATCCTCATGTCCTTCTTTCTTCCGTTTCTTAATCTTCACCCAAGGATATATTTATTGATTTTAGAGGGAGAGAGGGAGGGGGAGAGAGAAACATTGATTGGTTGCCTCCCGTACGCACCCCGACTGGAGATTGAACCCTCAACCCAGTTAAGTGCCCTGACCAGGAATCAAACCTGCAACCTTTTGAAGCATTGTCCTGGACGACTAGACCACTGAGAACACTGCCTTTATACAAAAGACACCTGAATGAACTGACCTGATGGCCACAGGAGGGTGTCTGATGCTGATGCGCTACCTAACTGGATTACACAGAGATGAGTTTCCTGGTGAGTCTAGTCACTCGGGCTGTGGTTCTGACTACGGAATTCCAGAACCACCCAGCCTTGTTTCAAGTGCAGGGTTGGACTTTTTGTCTGATGCCTGTCAGGGGAAGCTGCACGTTTTGAACTTGCCTGGAAGGGGTGGGCACGGCAGCCAGCTTCCAGAGTTGGAAACACTCTGAGCATCATGGAAATTTGTTAAATCTGCTGATTGAAAAAAATCCTCACCCTAGGATATGTCCAAGGATATATTTATTGATTTTAGAGAAGAAGGGAGAGAGAGAAAAACATCGATGGGAGAGAGAAACACTGATCTGCTGGTTGATTACCATAGGCACCCTGACCAGGGATCGAACCCGCAGCCTTTTGGTGTACAGGACAACCCTCCAACTAACTGAGCCACCTGGGCAGGGCTCAACCTGCTGATTGTGAAGAGCATTGAATCCAAGGAAAAATTAGAAGTACCATTAGTGTATTTTAGACACGAAAAGGTCTGGAAGTCCAAGGACGTGGAATTTGTTTTGCTCCTTACCTTTGGATATCCCCACATTAAATTCAAATTAGTTGAATTCAATGAAATTCAGTAGATATTATATTTGAAGAGTCAACTGGAGTGTAAGGGGTACACACACAAAACCACACACACACACACACACACACACACACACACACAACCAGAGTGATTTCCCAAGCTGTTTTCCCAAAGGAAACAGGGTTTTGAAAGGTCTCCACCAGACTCACATCAATCAAATGTCACCAAGCCGCCGGACTTGTTCAGCCAGGCACGAAACCTGCCGGGGAGGCCCTGTCTCCCGAGGGAGCCTAACGGGGTTTCTGCCTAAACGGGAGCCCACCAGGGAGGCCAGACCCTCTGTGGGGGGCGGGCAGCCACTCAACCAGGAACTGGCTCCAGCTGCAGGTACAAGGGCAAAGGTGGGAGAGCAGAGTGGGGATTTGGGAAGCCACCAGGCCTGGGATGTTGCTTGGACGGTTTTCTTCTCCCACAATGTAGGGCTTTCCACCTTCATGGTGGTTTTTAAGGTGGATGATGAAGTCTGCTGGACCACCAGCATCTCTCTCCTGGGCACCTGTTTCCTAGATCTGGGGTCTGGTCACCCAGGTAGGAGGTATTAAGGGGAGAAAGGTGGAGATAATCAAGTGATGCCTGAGTGATCTTATTTCAGCAGCTCTTTCATTCCAGGGCGAGTGAGAAGCTGGCCCACTGGGTGCTCTGGGGCCAGCACCGTCCTGAATTAGTCTGTGTCCAGAAACTCTCCCACGAGGGACCGTTTGGCGGCCTTTATTTTGAAGGTGACTAGGCAACTGGGCACTTCAGTTTCTAGCCCTTTAGTAACACTCAGCTGTTCATACATCGTGACCTAAATAGGCTTTGATCATTTTGTTAAAGAAACACAATCGAGAAAGTGATTTCCCTCGGATGTTTACTTCTCTTCATCCCACAGCTAAACTTGGAGACGTCGAACAAGATGTACCTGTGTTTCTGTCTGTGAATCACACTTGACCCTACAGATGCTCTAAGAGTGAGAACTGTCACCGACTGAGCACCGGCTGCATCCTCCCAGGCAGTTTCCCAACTGCAAAGAAGCATCACTGCACTAGAACCATTTTGCAGATGGGGAAAGCAAGGCGGCTGATGAATGGGAAGAGCAATGAATGACTGAGCAACTTACAGACAGAGCTGGGAACCAAGGAAGCCAGAGTTTGACCCTCGGACAACACAATTTTCTTTTCTGGCTGCCACTCCCACAAAATCTTCACGGTCTCTCCGTCTGTTTTCTGCGTAAGCGGCTTCGTTCCTACCTGCACCCCATCCTGTGTTAACTAAGATCCCTGTGTGATCCCCAGTAAAGACTGGAGCGAAGAGTGAATCGCAGGCCCAGCTCTCAGCTGTCCCCTCACAGAGCAATCTTTGTCGCTGACGAAGACAGGTCTATTGTGATACTTGGACTTTGGTGCTGTGACCACAGGGACAGGAGAGGGGCCTTCACACACCCCTTCCCATGCACCTTGAAATCCAACCAGAGCTCGCCGACAATCCCCTTCTGCCTGTGCCAGAGCAGCACGGATTTCACAGGCTCTGAACACAAGGACCAGTCATGGCTACAGAAAGAAAGCAGTGACTTCCTCCATCTGGGTCAGGGACAACCAGACACCCGACCAGGCTCCCCCATGGAGATCACGGAGGACAGGTGCTGAGTTCGCACTTTGGTGTGGGAGTGGGCTCCAGCTCCAGCCCGCTGGGTGGGTGGGGGGGTGTTGTGTCGTGTTCTCAGCCCTGCCTTCCTCCTCTGCAGCATCCACGCGAGGACTTTGAGAAATCACGTGGGCTGAGACCGTGCCTGGGAATCAGTAAGTACTTCTAGCTGGTGGACACTACCTTCAAAAACAGGTATTTAAGAGTCTTGGAGAGAGAGAGAAATGGATGATACCACAGCCTCTCCACATGTGGGGCACCTCTGAGCAAAATATGGCTTAGAAACAGTGCTTCTCACTTACCCCATGTCTTAAACGCCACGTCATTGTCACAGCTATCAGTGACAAATCTCAGGGTGGCTGTGCATCCCAGAAAATGGCCTGAGAAGACACTATTTTAACCTTCTAGAGCTGTGGAAGTCACTTGGGTGCTATTTTTAAATAGTACACAGGTACACTGTAGATCCCCTCTGTTTCCCAGGGTCCCTCTGGAAAATCCTCCCCTGATGTAATAAATGTTTCAGACTAAAAGGATACAGTTTCCAGGGACTGGTCTGCAACCTCCTAGGGGCATCTGAAGAGTGAGTGCCCTGGAACCCCACTGCCTGGGTCTGAATCCTCATCTAGCAACCTACTGGTCGACCTGTGTGACCCTGGGCAACTTACTCGACTTCTCTGTTCTTCAGTTCGTCATTTACTAGACCGACAGTAACAGGACGCATTTCAAAAAGCTGGGATGAGATGACCGATGTGCGTAAACACCAGACCCAGCGCCCCCTGCATCATCATTCTGTTACTGTTCATTTTGCAAACTGTGGGCAAGGATCTGCTGTTAGTGAGTGCAGGGACTGACGGAGCTCAAGAGCTTCAGAAAGTGAGTGCCACGCTCTGCCATAAGTGCTGTTTCCCGCGTGGTGCTGGTGCTGGAGCTGGAGGAGGGAAGTGGATCATGCGCACAGTGCTTTGGGCTGTGCTGTAGGAAGCACACCCGTGTGGGGGCGTTGAGGGGCAAGTCACCGCAGCTGGAATTTGACAGGTAGGAACTCCTGGGCAGAGACCGTGATTGTCTTTGGCAAATATTATTTGAGCTAAAATCGATCTGAATAACCTGGAATAAAATGGTACGTTGAACAGGGGAGCGTGAAGGAGGTCCGAGACCGCCTGGGGCCCGCAGATGGGAGGCGGAAGCTGCCTTCTGGGTCCCCGTGTCCACCTCCCGGCAGAGGCCCAGTCCGGCGTCCTCATCTCTTCCTCCTCTTCGGTCCAGGGTGGTCTCCTCGCTGCGCCGGCCCGGGGCCTGGAAGCCGCTCTCCGTCCTCTTCCCCATCTTTTCCTCTGGGCCAGCTCCAGGGAACACCACAGTGTGCGGGACGGGAGGCGTCTCCAATGTATTGGAAGGCAGTGTCAGATGATTATTACAGACTAATAAACTGGCTTATCAATGTGGCAAATTACATCCAAGTTTTTCACTTTAAAACAATCTTACATTTCTGCAAATACATATATCTATTTTAAAAAATCTCATTGCTGGATTTTGTTTGCTGATATTTAATTTTGCAACCAATTTCATGAGTGAGAACCATCAGCAATGTTCTTTTCCCGTACTATCTCTGCCTAATTTCAGTATGAAGGTTTTACTAGCCTTGTAAAATGACTTGAGGAATGTTCTGTTCTTTTCTGTGTAAGGTTGAAATGTCCTGTCCTTAAATGTTTGCCAGAATTTGCCTATGAGTGGTTGGTTAACTATAGATTGTATTCCTTTGCTAATTATAAAACAATTAAGGTTTTCTATTCCTTTTTTCTTTCTTTTTAATTTAAAAACATTTTTAAAAGATTTTATTTATTTTTAGAGAGAGGGTAAGGTAGAGAGAAAGAGAGGAAGAAATACATTGATCGCTTGCCTCTCTCACACCCCCAACTGGGGACCTGGCCTGCAACCCAGGCACATGCCCTGACTGGGAATCGAACCGGCGATCCTTCGCTTTGTAGACTAGCACTCAATCCACTGAGCCACACCAGCCAGAGCTGATTATTGGTACATTTGAATTTATTTGTGCTTTCTCTTTTTCCTCACTTTCTCATTTTCTTTTAGTGTTTTTCTTGCCTTATTTTTTTTGTTAATTGGGCTTTGCTTTCTTTCCTTTTCTTTTTCTTGCTGCATTTTGTTACCCTAATAGTTTGGAACTTTGCTCTAATAGTGTAAAGCTACATTGTCTAAGGAAGTAGCCAGTAGCCAAATGTAGCCATTAGCACTGAAATAAGACTAGTACAAGCCGAGATGTGCTCTAAGTTTAAACTACACAGCAGGTTTTGAAGACAAATAAAAAACCCATAAAATACTTCGGCAATGACTTCTATATCAAGTAACTGTTGAAAAGGTATTACTTTGGATATGTTGTGTTAAATAAAACATTATTAAATTAATTTTACCTGTTTCTTATATATTACATTATATTTCTGTTGAACAGCACTGGTTAGAAGATTACGCTAAATATTTTGACACACGTATTTAACTTAACAAAGTCTAATGTAAACAAAAACCCTTACTTCTTCCTGGATGACAGAAAGACAAGACTCATTTATCTGAACACATACCTTTTGAAATTTGTTAATCAGGTATGTGTTAGCTATTATTATTGTGGTTTTTATAAAACTTAAAGAAAAATAATATAATTATCACAATAGATGCAGAACAATTATTTAATAATATTAATACCCATTCATGATTTTTGGGGAAAAAAAGCAAACAAACTAGGAGTAAAAGGGATTGTTTATAGCTTCATTTACTTTTTTTTAAGCACCAGAGAGCCCTTAAAGCAAACAGCGTCCTTAAAACTGAAGTTGCGAAATCATCTCGCTCACACCGGGAACCAGGTAAGGATGCAGTTAACTCCTTTGCCGGTGCAGTAAAGTCGGGGGAGACAGACCGAAAAGGGGCAAACAAACGTGTCCTGATTTCAGCGTGATGTGCTTGTCCTTGTGGAAAGCCCAAAATAACCTACAGGCACAGTAATAAAATTAATGAGAGATTATAAACAGTGTACTAAATGCAAACATCAACATTTTAACTGAATTTCCATTGCATTTTTGCGTGTCTACATTAATCATTGATGCAAGATAACAACATACTAGCAACAAAAACGTTAAGTGCCTCGGAACAAATCTTAAACGCAAGCACTTTATGAAGGAAAATGAGAAGACTTTATTGAAAAACAGTTAAGATCACTCAAATAATGGAGAAATACGCCATGTAACTAAGCGGGAAGGTTCAATACCTTAAAATGCAATTTCTTCTCAAATCAATCTGTATGCTAGCACAACGCCCATAAAAAGTCCAACCCGGTTTTCTTTCCTGCTGCTGCTGCTAGGTCTTCTTTGCCTTCTTTCTTGCCCCCTCCCCACCTCATCCTTCTTCATGTTTAATAAAACCTGGCCACCTTTTTCTGAAATTTATAAGGATGAGCAAAGGCTCCGGATTCGCTGTAACACTCCTTAAAAACAAGGAGGCGGGGCTCTCTTCCTCCCGGGAAGACACAGAGAGAGAAGGCAGACACTGGTCTGGTCTCAGACTCCAGGCCTCAGCGCTCTGAGCAGTAAAAGTGTGTTGGGGGTGGGTGGCGGGGGGGTGGGGGGGGGTGGGCAAGGTAGAAAGACCTACCTACCAAATACATAACTAAGTAATAATTTTCTAAGCTATTACAATTAAGACCAATTGAACAGTGGACACAATGGAAGACCTAGAAACCAGCCCAGGCAAGTTTAATTTATGACAAAGGTAGCATTTCAGATGAGGAAAAAAAGGTGAAGTAAACTCCCTATAGTATATCCTATGCAATAATCAATGCCAGATAGATTAAAGTCTTAAAAACTGTAAAACTTCTACAAGGCAAAATCTGAAAATATTTTAATGAATTCAAACTAGGGCAAAAAGAGTTTTACACGAGACCAAAAAACTGTGAATCAAAAAAGACAGATTGATACATTCAACTACATTAAAAATAATACTTTCTGCTCATCAAGAGACATCACACAGGGAGTGAAACGACCAGCCATGTACTGGTAGAAGACATTTGCCACCTACAAAGTTGACAAAGAGTTCCTTGATTAGACCGTGTCAGGAACTCCTATGGGTCAATAAGAAAAAGATAAACAACCCCCCCACATGAACAAAGATTTTCAATCTCAATAGCCAAAAGAAACACATAAATTAGAACCACAGTGAGATATTTTGTCGCATCCACTAAATTAAAATATATATATATATATATTCTATCAAGTGCTGACAGGGATTTGGAGCAAAATGTCCTTGTATATATTGTTGGTGGGAATGTTGACAGGTACAACCGCTTTGGAAAAACAGTTTGGCGTCATGTAATGCAACTGTGCACGCACTCAGCATTGTGCCCTGAAAGACCTTTTAATCAATGACACAACATGTCATGTGCGCCCAGAGACAGCAGCACGGTTTGTGACGTCCTCAGTCTGGAAACTACTCGACCTTCCATCAAACAGAGTGGTGGATGCCTCGTGTTACTTGCCCACAGTGGCGTGTTTCATAGTGAAAATGAATGACTGCAGGTGGGTGAATCTCGGCACTGGGTGAAAAAAGTCTCAGCACGCACACAGGGAGACTGCGTATTTGTAAGTTAACTTACAGAGGAACTGGACAGCGCAGGCACCATTTATCTGCTATTTATCATCTCACCCAAGTACACTACAGGAGGCCTGAGAGCTGGACATGGAGCTTTTCAGTGAGGATTTGCTAAATGAGTGTATTTTCAGGGCTTAACACACACGTACATACATGTTAAGGTAAAACCACATGCCATGGGATGACAAATGCAAGTGTCGGGGGCAGAGGGGGACCGTGTTGGTTGGAGAGGAGCAAGCACATAAAAGCTAAGACCCTTGTCAGGTTTTATTTAGCAAGGCCAGATTGCTATGGAAATTTGCTTTACCTGCATTCTTTGCACTGTGCACAGATGCTGTATACTCTCTCTTCTATATAGTCCATGTGCTTCATACCATTTGGAATTCTCTTCATTCTTTCATGGCGTTTGAAGCTGTGGGGAGGAAGACATTCCTCAAATAATAGCACAAATACGTGGTTACAGCCTCTGGTGAGAGAAAGGGTGTCCAACTTAGCCTAGGAGATCATTGGTGTTTCCTTGGAGAAGTGGCATTTGAGCTGAGATCTGAAGGGTGAATGGGAGTAACAGAGGTGAAGGATCTCTGGGGTAGAGGTGCAGAAAGCTCCCAGGCAGAGGGAGCAGCATGTGCAAAGGCCCTGAGGTAGGAAGGAACAGGCAGAAGTCACCATGGCTGGATACTATCAGGTGGGGAAAGGAGGGACTGAAGGAAGCCCGGCTCAGCTCATGCAAGGCCCTAAGGGCCAGGACGAGGTTTTGCCTTTTGCCCACAGAGCAATGGGAAGTCACTGAGGGATTTTAATGAGTCGGGGCAAGGTGGCATGATTAGATTTGGCCTTTAAGGTGGTTACTCTGGTTAGTGTGGAGGCTGAGACGAAGTTGGGGAAAGAGGAAACGTGAGGCAGGTGGAGTTGCTGGACCATCTGGTCCCCGGCCGGGACTAGGGTGGTGACACCAGATGGAGACACAGCAAGATGAAACCAAGTCAGCAGGCTTTGGTGATACAATATTGAGAGGTGGGGTTGCTGAAGATATCACAGGAAAACGAGGGAAGAGAACTCCTTGCTTCCAGGACCAATACCTGGGCAGCTAATACTATTGGTTGAGATAAGATCAATGGGGAAGGATTTGGTTTGGAATCTGATGTACCTTTGTCCATCCAGGTGGAGATATCTGGTAGGCACTGGGCTAAAGAATCCAAGCAAAGCTCAGAGGAGATGGCTAGGCAGAAGGTATAAACTAGGGAGAATTCTGTGAGTGTAAGGGAGGCTGTGGGCAGGCGAGAAAGCCCAGTGACCGAGAACAGATGGGCTAAGGAATCGTGCTGAGTCCAGGCTAAGAGGCAACCGAGGCGCTAAAGAGCAGGAATCAGAGACAGGAGGAAACCCAGATAGGGGGTGCCCCGCTCACTTTCCCCTTAAGTACGGCAGTTCTGCAAAAAATGAAACCCAGCATTAGCAGCTGACCCAGCAGTTCCACTGCTGGGAACAGACACACAGGATTTGAAGAGGAGACATGAGGAGATATTTGTACACCCGTGTCCTTGCGTGTTAAGGCCAAAGTGGACGAGTTTTGAGGCACTACCCAGCAAACCAGTGAGTCTGAGTTATTCGTTCAACAAAAACGTCTTGCACACCTGGTGCTGGAAACACAGACAAGACTCTGCCCGAACACTCACATCTCCACCGGCCTTAGATGGACAGAGACTGTCCGTTTTGAAAAAGGGATCAGGCAGGCCTGTTTCACCCAGGCACCTTATTTGGGATGAGGTAATGGAAGTGAATGGAGGGTTAAGGATTTTGGTTTAGCAATAAGAAAAGACTGTGGACAGTTTGATCTCACACACACACACACACACACACACACACACACACACACACACACAGTTTTCCTGTTGCCATCTTCTCTTGAGAAGATGGATCCCCTGCGTTATGGTGACAGGATGATTGGGTCTGCGCTGGAGGCAAGCACACAGCATAACTTTCGAGGGAGCTGCCCCGGGCGGTAAAGTTTGGGGAGAAAGTTTCACAGACTCCCTGTTTCCACCACTTCTGGGGCTCATGGTCAGTGTTCTTCGGACCTGTCATCCCCCTGCCTCGGTGTGATGTGCAGACGGGAATCAGCCCTTATTAATTCATCCTCATATGGTTAAGCACTGTTCATTTTCTACATTTGCAAATGGCCACATCCCCAAAACACTACAGGGAACACCCATGGTCCCACAGCTTCCTTTCTGTTGTGATGTCTTTCTCCGCAGGGGCATCCCCGTCCCCTTCCACTTTCTCCTGGACGCACTCACCTGTCTCAGCCCCCGCAGGTGCCTGGGCCTCAGATGCAGAGACTCTGAGGTCTGGGCATGGTGGGGGGCTTGGGGCCTCCCAGGAGGCTTCAGTGTGCAGCCGAGGCTGAGAGCCCCTGCTTTTGTCTTCCCAGCAGATTACAGTCACACACACACACACACACACACACACACACACACACACGGCACTTCATTCTAATGAAAACTTAGGGTTGGCCTTTTCATGCTTCGAAACTGTGCAATCCGCAAGAGCGGCCTATCCTACACTACATTAGTTTCTCTTTCACTTTGGTAATCACAAAGGAGATTTTTTTTTAAATAACCCCAGATGATCTCTAAGGAGGGATCGTGAGGCGGTGGAAGAGAACGTCTTCCTTCTGTTCAGCAGTTGATGGGTTTGTGATTGTCGGTGAGAGGGTTAAAGCCGGAGAGAACTGAAATTGCGAGGTATCAAGGTATTGTAGTCACTCTGAAGGTTGGGGGTCGCAGTGGGATCTGTGGAGGAGGAAGAGGCATCTAAAGCCCAGTTTGGGGGAGGACCACAAGGAATAGCCTTTACTCATTCATTCATTTATTCAGAAAACAGATCTTGAGTTCCCGCCGTGCCCAGGAACTGGGGCCATAGTGGTGAATCCCAGTAGGAGTTTAGGAGAATGGGAGTGGCTGTTGTCACAGAGCTTTCAAACCCCTGCTGTCTCCCCTTTTAAATCTTCAGTGAAACCTCCTTTCTTGTCATTACTTTTGGTCTAGGGTTGGGAACTGGAGGTGTTGAATTTTCCAGTCACTCGTGGGGACACCTCACGGTGCAGATGCTGGGAGCCAGAAGCAGGCAGGAGAGTTAGCCCCTGGGAACCTGCAGAAATCACACAGAGTGTAGGAACTTGGGATGTGGAGTTCTAAGCAATCCCGTCTACATTTCTAAGGCTGGGGGCGGGGGGGTCCCAACCCAAAAGTTGGATTATTCCTTATTGTGCGTCATTTCCCCCATCACATCCCTAAATACTGATATTGCACAAATTTCTCATCTCACTTCCTCTTTTCTCCATCTACATGTTTTTCAAGAAAATGTGGTCTCTTATTTTTGAAATTGATCCTGGACCCCTCAGATGTCCCGTATACACTGAAAATGCACAGAACTGAATGCATTATCTCCATCCTTAGTTGTGTTTGTCCACATTCTCTGTCTTGGTTAGTGTCGGCACAAACTGCTCACAACGCCTTTTTAAAACATTATTTAATTTATTGGGGTGACATTGGTTAATAAAATTATGCAGGTTTCATCTGTGTAGTTCTATATAAGGATGCCTTTTACCGTTTCTCCTTCTCCTAGTCAGTTTTGAGTCCCGTGAATTCTACCTTCTGGAATCCGTCAAGTTCATCTCCTTTCCACCCTCTTTGTGGGCACTGCTGGGACTCAGCCACTCCTCATCGCATGCGTGCCAGTCACAGGGGTCCTCACTGGCCCCCCCCTCGCCCCAGTCTGGCCCATCTCCACACTCCTAAGACAGTGCACTGCAACTGTTCATTGCTTTCCCGAGATCCACTGGTTTCCTTTTCCTTCCCAGTGACCTCATCCACTTGCTTCTTCCTCTCGGAACCTGATTTTTGTTCAGGTACCCTCCCCTCCCCACACAGTCTCTGCACGTCAGGGGAAGCTGACCCTGACCTAGTCCCAGGAACTGACCGTGTATGCAAGGGGTGTCCCAGCCCCATCGCCAGCCATTGGTTAGGGAGGGGCGTGTGACTGGTTCTGCTCAGCCAGACGGGAGGAAGGGTGTGTGGGAGCCTCTGGGATAGGGCTTCTTATTCTTCCAGGACTATGGGGAGCCCCCACAGGTGTGAGTGAGGGAGCGTTCAGTTTCAGTTGGCCTTGGCTGCTGTTCTCCAGCCCCTGGAAGAACCAGCTTTAAGGTGAAGCCAGCATGGTGGAGGGCCTCCTTGGCTTCTGGACTCAGAGCTACACCACCTCTGGACTTCTCATTACGTGGGTCGGTAGACTTTCTGATCATTTAAGCCAATTTTAGTTGGCTCTTCTGTTACTTGAAGCCAAATGAATTCTATCTGAGACAGAGTGATTTAAAATGAAAATCTGGTCCTATTATGTCCCTTACTTTAAGGCTCTCCACAGCTGGAGACAGGCTCCCTCCTTACAGCGTTAGTGCAGAATGCACGCAGACCTGCCCGGCTGGCCGGAGCTGATGGCTTGTTTCCCTTTCAAATTCGCGGTGCCGCCCGGGCCGTGGGATGTCAGCACTGGTGGGAGTGTTTACACCCACGAACTGGCAGGCGCTACAAATCAGGGTGTTTTTTTTTTCTCCAAAGAGCTGTCTGATAAGCATTTCCCAGCACACCACAGCCTTAGTGTAACATTCCAGACCTCTCTCAACTGGCCCAGGCCTGCCTCTCCAGCCTCTCCTCCTCCCTTCAGCTTCCCCATAGCTCTAGCCCCAATGAACTTGAGATTTTGCGGGCATACTAAGCAGTTTCCTGGCCCCGAGTTCTTACACACAGCCCCGCTTCCCTCACCTCTAGGGCCGACTTCTCCATCAGGCACGAAAGTCGCTTGTGCCTGGGGTTCACAGGACTCTTAAGGGCCCATGAAAATGTTTTCATTTCTTTTAAAATTAAGAGAGAAAAATAAACTTTTAGAGTAAAAAGTGCTTTAATATGTAATATAATTTTTAATCTTCACCCAAAGACATGTTTCCAATTTACTTTGAGAGAGAGAGAGAAAGAGAGAGAGGGAGAGACATCGACATGAGAGAGGAACATCAGTCAGTTGCCTCCCGTATGCACCCTGACTGGGGATCGAACCCACAACCTAAGCATGTGCCGTGACCGGGAATCAAACTGGTGATGTTTCGGCACATGAAACGATGCTCTGACCAACTGAGCCACGTGGCCAGGGCTACATATTTTTCTTTTACCAGTTCAGTTAGTAAAATGTAATGGTAACAATTCTTTTAACGGAGGAAAGAGCCCACAAAGGCTGTGTCTGGCCCCGTGAAAGTTATCGCGTGGCCCTGGCTCATTGATCTGTCAGATTCTCTGTGAAGCTTTCCTAAATTCCTCCAGGTTAATTCTCCTGGCCTCCACAACACTCTTGTTTATACTTCTCAAATAACTTTTAGAACAATGCAGGTGCAAATAAATCACATTCCTCTCTAATAACACTTGTGTGTATAACTATCCTCTTCATTAACTTATGGCACTATTTGAAGATCATGTGATTATGAGCATAGTGATCAGTTTTATTCTGCAGCTCCAGGATCTTGCTCAGGCTTGACATTATATGTGCTATCTGAACCTTTTCTCTGAATGAATGAATGAATGAATGAATGGATACTATGTGTACTAGTCTGCTCTGGCAGCCACAACAAAGTATCGCAGACTGGGTGGCGTAAGCAACAGAAATTAATTTTCTCACAGTTCTGAAGGCTGAACATTCAAGACCAAGGGGTTGGCAGGACTGGTTCTTCCTGAGGTTCCTGGCCTCTCTCCTTGGATGGCAGGGAGCTACCTCCTCCCCATGCCTTCACCTGGTCTTCTCTCTGGCTGTCAGTGCCCTGATTTCCCCTTTAAGGACACTCCATTTTAACTTTGATTGCTTCCTTAAAGACACTTTCTCTACATAGAGTCACAAACAGAGGGCTTCTGGGCTTTTTAAAGCTTGTTGATTGACTGGTTTGCATGAAATAGTCTTTTTAAAAGAAGCAGCTGTTTTCTCTTTTCCAAAAGGCTCACTGAACAGAATAAATCACAGAAACACTTCCTGGTTGCATCATCCCAAAGGGATGATGTGTGCATACATCTGGTGGGAATAAGAACATGTTTTTGGTTGGGGGAGGGGATGCAGCCCCATGCCATGCGTCTCCACTCAAGTTGCATTTGCCGTCTTTAGAAAACTGAAAAGTGCTCTGAGGCTCCAGCACGCCAAGGGGCCCTGTGATGGCGTACAGATTTCTCAGATTGTGTCCCAGTTTTCGCTCTGGTCATTTCGGCTTCTCATCTCAGATCACTGAACTCTGGAGCAGGAAACGCAAATTCCTCACCTTCTAGCTGAGGATAGAGAGGGTCACCCAGTGGGTGAGTGGTTGGACAATAATCTGAGTTGCTAACCCTTGGACTCAGATTATTGCCACCACCTTCCTGCCACCCAGTTCTCAGTGGTTGTTTAAATCCTCTCTGGAACAGGTGAAAATTGAGTAAGTAAAAGTTCAAAGGTGCAATAGATAGATACAAAGTTAAACTGCCTGAGTCTGTGGGGGATTAGCCTCTGGGCCCGCCCACCCCTGAGGGAAAGAAGGCTCATGCGACCAGGAAGTCTGCTTGGTAACACTGAGTTTACATTGTTTCATGCCAAAGTAGCAAGCAGCTGTGGCCTTGCCCCAGGATGTTTGATAACATCCTTTTTTAAACAATTATTTTATTGTTCAATTACATTTGATAACACCTTTGTCCTTAAATCTTTTTCTTTGCAGTCACACTCTACTCTTCTCAGTGGGGCTGAAGGCAGCACCTAAATGTTTGACCCTTTCCTGGTTCAGAAAAGCTTGGAAAGAAGACCTCCTCTGATCCCAGATGGGAAGATACAATTAAACCCCTTGGCCTAGCTTTGTAGCATTTGGGTTTCCAGGCAAATGAGCTACAGTGACCCCTTAGGGGCCCCAGGCCGGGAGTGCGGTGGGGTGGGGTAGATAAATTCAAGCCACCCTTGGGACTATTTTGTGTGGCAAGCACTGAGCAGCCCTCATGGCGGATGCTGCCCTGGGTGCAGGGGGCAGCAGGCACTGGTGCCCCAAAGGGCTGGGAACCAAAGCATCGCCTCACAAGAAACGTTCCTCCCCTATCGAATTTTCCTCCACGTCAGAGTTTCCAGATCCCACCGTGGAAGGTCACTTAGCGCCTAGACTGTGGTTTCTCCAGCACCAGTTGGAGTGAGTCGTCTGTGTGCGTATATGCCTCCGTTTCTTTGCCACATTGTCACCGGTCTGTCATCCAAAAGACCCTAATGTTTCTCACTATCTAAACCATGTCAGGAGCTGTGCTTGCTCACTGGAACCAACAGGGTTTCCCACCACGAAGACTAAGGTGCCGGACACAAAAACCAAGATGGTGCTGGGGACGACGCATGCCTAAAAGAATCTCATCGCCCCACACTGCAGCCTATAAACACCGAGAAGGCCCCTCCCAGGCGGGGAGAGGGTGTCGTGAGAGCATGAGTTTACCCTCCTCCATCCTGCGGTCAAAGAATAAAGTTTCTTCTCTGCTTTAGCAAACTTAGACTCCGTTCTATGGACGCAAAGGGCCCTGGGCAGAAGGACCTCGGTCTGGGTCCTCAACCCCAAAGGGTTGGTAATGATCCTCTCAACATGGGCTCGAACGGGGTGAGTGGGGTTGATAACCACTACCCCTGAGATTGCTAAACAGACCTGAATGGGCCTGTGGGAGGTTTCACGTGAGTCTTGAAATCAAAGGGCCCCCGATGTGGAACTGTGAACATTCTTCCCGTTACCGGAGAGACCCAGAAACACCCTCCCACCAGCCCCTGCCCCGTGAAGTAGGGTTCCACGAGTCTCGAAGCTGGACTCAAGAGTCAGGAGTCAAGAGCAAGAAGGTTAGAGTGGCAGCAGAGGGGGTAGGGCAGTGCTGAGTTTTGTTATTATTTCCTTAAAATTATTACTTCACTTAAAAGAAGCAAATTCTGCTGTGAACCTTACAGGCTTGTCTCTGGGCAGTATTGACCCAATTGCAGGCCTCTAGTCTGGATTAAATACAGTTGGGTGTTCTAGGTCCTTCTTGCCCTCAGTGGGGTGCTGATATATCTCAGGGAAGCCAGAGTCACACTTCTGTCTGTTGAAATGATGCCTGCTGCAGCCGAGAGTGACGACGTGTTCTTTCATCATCACCTTGCCCCTTCGCCATCTTCTCTGTGCCCCAGACCACCTCCCTTTCCCGTCCTGTATTGGGAAGGCTTCACAAGGGAGGCATGGGCTTAGGGAGGGAGCATGGGGACTTGGAAGGTGGCGTAAGTGGCAGAAATAACCGGCGGCCCCTAAGACAAGGCCTCGGACCATCTGCCTGTCTGATGCAGGACTCACTCCCACCCAGCAGTGTGATGCGCTGCTGTCTTACCACCTCCCGAGGGGATCAGAGAACTCAGAGTGGGCAGAGGGCTCACTTTGTGACTGGTCTTTTCAACCCACTTGCTGGCATGTGCCGGTTGCTGTGGCCTCACGGCTCTCTCCCTCAGAGGCTGGGGGCCCCTGGAGGTGCCCTGCCAGGGCCCCCGGTCACCCCCACAGCCTTACACTCTGAGGGGCTGAGATGATGGTGGAGCAAAGGTCTGAGCTCTCTCCATCCAGCAGCAGAGAGACTGACGGCCTTTTTCGGAGGCTTTTGGAGGCCACTTCCTCCCGGAACCCTGCACTCTGCCACTATCGGCCTTTGCTTATTGGCCGGATGCTTCCTGTACTTTTCAACTACGGAACCTTAACTAAAGCCTTCCCGGAATAAAGTCTTACCCAGAGCCCAGTGTATATAGACAGAAATGACATCGTGACTGCTCTGTTGAAGCAGAAGAGGGGGTGCTTCTCAGCTCTTCTCCTCCTCTGTTTGGATGTCTTTGAGGGGCTGCCCTGGACCCCGAGGGGCCTCTGCAAACACAGTTTAAAAGTCGCTGCACTAGCACATGACTCCTCCATAGAGGGGCCTCGGGCTCCCAGGAAATCACTCAGCTCCTCCTGGCCCCTAAGCCACAAGGAGCAGATGTGAGGATACCAGTGAAGGTTAGTCACAACATCAGCTTCACTTAGGGGGCAGAGAGAGGGTCTCTCTGGGTTTCAGATTTCATCACGCCCCTACCAGCCTGCCCCGTGCAGAAGGAACACCAGATGATTGTACAGACCACAGACACCCTCTGGTTTGGTTCGACAGCAAGTCTGCGGAAAGACACCCCTTGACTAAGATCTCTCTCTATGGGCAACCTTGAAGGTTAGAATCCTGCCACCGTCGAGGTTCCCAGCTCTGGGCCAGGCAGGGGCCTCTTCCTAATGTAACTGGCCTACTAGACAGTCTGGTGTTCTCCCTGACAAGCACTCACACCACCATCCTCTGGCCCTGCGTGTGTGGGGTTGGCTGCACACACGTACGGACAGGACTTCCCTGCAATGGGGTGCGGGGGGCAGTGGGTCTCCCTGGGCCAGGCCCCACCTTGGCCCGGAACCCTGAGGTTCAGATGCACGGAAGGTGGTGCTGAGGGCCCCACCCAGTGCAAAGGGCCCCCGCTTTCAGGTGAGAGCTCCACCGTCGCACTGGCAGCGAGGGGCTGGATGCGGGCACACCCGGTCCGTCTGATTCTAAGGAGCTGCTTTTCCAGTGCGGCTGCTCCAGGAAATCCCACGCGGGTCCCTCAGATGGGACAGCACCCTCCCTCTGCCACCGCTCCCTTTGTTCTCAGGCACAATGGTGGAGACACCCTTTCCTCCTAGGTCCCCTCCCATCTCTTGTGGAATTTCCTTAAGTAACAAGGGCCACTTTTGCAGGCCCAGTCCCTCAGGGAGCGGGGGTGGGGCAGTCCCTCGGGCTTTTTCCCCACAGCTGGCCCCTTGCCCAGCTGAAGGACAGACTATCAGTGGAGCAGAGACTCCCCAGCCTCCCCGAGGGTGGTTCACAGGGAAGATTCGAAAACACACGCCTGGACACACACAGGAGAACCGGCTCTCAGAAGTCAGATAAGGACATTAGCCCAGATTGGACCAGGATGCGCCCAGGACAGAGGGTGGTCAGGGCAGGAGAGAGGGGACCCTTGGTAAATATTCCTCAGCAGTCACCTTGCTCCCACTCCCTTGTTCCTTACCAGCTGGTGGGTCAATGATCTCTGTGACCTTGGGTGAGCCAAGGGCAACAAAACCGTCCAACCCTGCTTTAAGGGGGTGCCACCTCTGGACAGAGTCTGTGGGCAAGGCTGGGACTGACAGATAATGCAGCAAGATAATGCTGAGCTGGGGATGAATCTGTGTCTTCCGAGAAGCATGTTAAAGACAGCCCTGTGCAAAGGGGAAGGGAGGGAGGAGGGGAGGAACGAAAGAAAGAAGAAAAAAGCTGTTCAAAATCACAAACCCTATAGAGGAGAAAATATGTCACAACTGCATACATCTTTTTCAACATCAACTTGCTAAACTTTCCTGCAGGAAATAATTTCAAAGAGAGAAGAGCAGGCAATTTAAAATTGTTTCCTGCTCACTCTTGAAAGGGCCTTAATCTTAGCAGGGCAGACGATAAACAGAGATCACTTTCAGCAAACACTGATTAGAGAAACTGCATCTTTTCAGACAAAGGCCCGTGGACACAGCTGGCAGTGACCATCTTAGGCCCTTACCCCCCACTCTCCCCTCCCCCCCAGCCCTCCAGCCCACACCTGCCTTGCATGACTGCCTTCCCTATTGCCAGCAACTGCATCTCAATGGCACGCTGAGGCTGTGCCAAGTGACTGAGTTTTGACCAAAGCAAATGCAGGCAGAAGGCAGGACGCACGAGACGCAGCGCAGACACATCTGCTTTTATTTGCGGCCCCGCGCAGATGGAGTTCACGTTACTGTTCCCCATCTTCCTCTGAAAGCAGCTTTGTCTTTTTCCTGGACCAAAGCGCTGCGTTTGCCGTAATCGCAGGAAGATCAGAGCAGCTATTCCTAAAGTGGCCTCCGTTTTAGGGCTCCCGCCACGAAAACACGCAGGCCCGCCCTCTCCGCCCGTACGCGGCCGTTCATTGGCTGAGAGTCATGCGGGGGCGGGGGGCAGACAATACAGGGTTTTGGCTTACCGGTGTGCTGGGGCTGCCCACACAGAATGCGACACCTTGGGTGTGTATTTCCTCCTAGTTTGGAGGCCAGATGTCCGGGGCCGAGGTGCTGGCAGCTTTGGTTTCTCCAGAGCCTTCCTCCGTGTAGGTGGCGGTCTTCTTCCTGAGTGTCACACGCTCGTCTCCGTGGATGTGTGTGTCTGGGCCTACATTCGCTCTTCTTACAGGGACACCACTCAGAGTGGACCAGGGCCCACCCTAATGGCCTCATTGAAACTTAATGGGCTCCTTAAAGACCTCTCTCCAAATACAGCCCGGTTCTGAGGTACTGGGGGTTAAGACTTCAGCATGTGAATTTGGGGGAGATACCATTCAGCCCAGAATGTTCAGCAAAAATTGTACTCTTGTTTGGACTGTAGCCCTTTCCTATGGAGAGAAGGCTCTAGAAGGCTGAAGACAAAAAGCACTTGACCACCTCTGCACACGCCAGCTGAGGACTCTCTGGCCTGTTGGACGGGAACTTGCTATTTTAAGTACCGAATTATGGGAAATGCTGTTATGGTGAGCCGTGAGATGCACTTTCTCATCTAGGGTTTGCTTCGGGGACCTAATAGGCCATCCTAAATTGATGCCCAGAGGTGACGAGTACAGGGCAAATAGATCCCTTAAGCACTCCAGACTTCTGTTCATAGACCTGCATGGAGGAGGCCGTGTAATGGGTTTCTACACTCAGAAGTTGTCACCGATGAGAGTGAGTGGAATGTCTTTCAGCAGCGATTCTCCCAGGTCAAGGGCTGGGGATTTTTTTCTTTCTGGACGAGACTACGCTGTTTAGGTCTATAAGAATGTACATGGGGGTGGGGGGTATGAGAAGGAAAAGGGGGGATAAATGGTAACAGAAGATTGGACTTAGGGTGGTGAACGCACAGTACACTATACAGATGACATGTTATAGAATTGAACCCCTGATACTGTGTGATTTTATTAACCAATGTCACCTCAACAAATTCAACAGAAATTTAAGAATAAAAAGATAAATAAATAAATAACCTTACAAATGAAGGCTTGCCCTGGCTGATGTGGCTCAGTGGATTGGGCACAAGCCTGCACACCGAAAGGTCACTGGTTCGATTCCCAGTCGGGGCACGTGCCTGGGTTGCAGGCCAGGTCCTCATTTGGCAACCAATTGTTGTATCTCTCACACATGGATGTTTCTCTCCCTCTTGTTCTCACTCTCTTCCTCTCTCTAAAAGTAAATAAATAAAATCTTTAAAAACAAACAAAGGCTCCAAGTTAGGATCGTATAAGGCAGCATTATGATTATTCATTAATATATAAGAATTTCTCACGTGGCCTGCTCTATGAAGAAATTCCTAATCTTACTGAAGTAAAGACATGTATCTCAGCTCTGCATGTGCTAATGGGCAGATCAGTTCTTTAAGCCATTGCCTAGGAAATCAATAGCCCCAAATACTGCAGCCTTGAGGACAGAGGCAGCGTTCATCACCAGCTTTCCCTTCTTGCTTTCCACACCCCAGCTGGCTTGGCCTCCCACATCCAAGCTTACACCTCCCGCACCGAATTCTCTAGCCAGTATCTCTCTTCTGACCTCAGCCCCGAGGCCCTTCAGAGTACTATACCTTTCCACTTGGTTTCCCCGCAGGAAACGTGAACTCAGCAGGAGCCCAATAGAAACCATCCTCCTACGTCCAGCCTGCCCTCCTCTACACAGTCCCTGTTGGTTAAATGGCTCCATCATCAGTCTAGTGCCCTCCCCTTCGATTTGCTAATTCCTGCAGGCTCTACCTGCTCGGGACCTCCTGACCTCTCTCCAGTCTCTCTTTCCTCATTGCTGCTGCCCCAGACTCCACCCTCAAGTCTTTTCCCATGGGCACTGAACGGCAGACGGGTGCAGGGCAACATCATGGTTAACAGCATGGTGAATAGCCGTACAAGACAACTCACATTGTGGCTGGGGCTTTAGGCGATCTGCATTCACGTTCCGGGTCTGCCCCTTCGTGACTGGGTCACTTTGGGCAAGGTACGTAGTCTCCACAAGCCTGGGTTTTCTCATCTGAAAAGTTGAGAAGCTTCAATGACAACACATGTACAGGACTTAGAACAGTGCCTGGGATATAGAAACCACAGAGCTGATCATTTGCTTGTTCTGATCACAACATTTCAATGACCCTCAGTGTCCTTGGCATGGCACACAAAGCCCATTTCCTCTCTGACCCCATCTCGACCCTCCTCACCCAACCTTCGCCCCACGGCCACGCTGAAGTCTGAGGTTTCAAGAATGAGCCGGGCTTCCCCTGGTCACTGCACTGTTATGTAAGCAAAAAACTTCAGGACCTCACCACATGCCTCCCCCTCTTCGCCTTCTCCCTCTTCAAGATTCAGCTTAGCACAAATCCTGCCAGGACCTCCTTTGGGACCTCCAGACTGAGTCTTGAACTTCCCCCCTCATTCTAGTAGCTTCCGTCTGTCATAGCTTTATGTATTATAGGTATTATATATGTTGAATGAATGAGTGACAACTGCCAACGTCTATGTAGCACTTTCTATATGTCAGGGTAATATAGACTCTGAATTCTTCTTGTTCACTTAGTGTGGAGTTCACTTAGCTTCCTAACAGTCAAAACCCTTTTTCCTAAGTCTTTTGTTTATTTCATCAGATGTGCAAACAACATCCGCCCTGATTCCCACAGTGCTGATCTCTGTCACGGTCCTTCGTGCCTGGGCGAGAAAATTCACAGGGGTGAGGCCAGGACAGGCCCCAGTTAAGTCCATTCTGCAAGCTGGCTGTGAGGAAGGACCAAGAGGTTCAGAAGGTTGCTTCCCAGACCAGTGTCCTTAGGACAAACTGCGTCCTGGGTCACTCATCAAAACCGTATGAAACGAACCCTGAAAACACTACCCTAAGTGAAAGAAGTCAGACACAAGAGGTCCTGCTCGTATATTGTGTGATCCCCTTTATGTAAAATGTCTACAATGAGCGGAGGCACAGAGACGAAAGTAAACTAGTGGCCACCAGGGTTGGGCATGGGGACAGAAATCGACTGTGAAGGGCCAGAAGTTCCTTTCCGGTGACGGAATGTGCTGAAGTTGGGTTGCCCTGATGGTTGGGCGACTCTGCCATTTACTGAAAGCTACCAAATTTATACTTAAGGTGGATGAATTTTAGAACATATGATCTATATCTCAATACAGTTGTGGTGTGTGTTTTTTTTCATCCTTATGAGAGGTTTCCTCAGTCCTCCCTTGTTTGTTCCATGAAAGCCTGGTTTGGAAGAGATCTCTGCAAATCTAGTGTGGGGGGCTCCGCCCCCATGGATGAGAATAAGTCTACCAAGACATGATCTGCTTGGGGAGGAAAGGTGGCCAATCTCTCAAAGGAGAAGGGCCAGGAGTCTTTTCCTCAATGGGCTTTTATTGGGTTCATTTGCATAGGAATACAGATAAAGCTCATTAATCATTGCCAGGAAGTAAGGATCAAACAATAGATAACAAAGAACTCTGAGGGCCTATTTTGAGTCAGGTATAGCTAAAGAGCTATAAAGCTTTTGAGCAACAAACTCATTTTATGCTTGGACCCTTATCATTTAATTGACAGCATTCTAAACAAAGCAGGTTTTACAGGATTTTACATATTCTTTCTTAGGCCTGATCACCAGGGAACCCACCCTTTCAGGCTTAGGTGGAGCAAGGGAAGTAAGACAGCCAAGAGATTAGGAGATTTCTCACGGACAATGAGGACTCAGGCCTTGTCAAAGCCGAGGGGTGAGGGTCGATCACCCCCTTTTGCTGTAGCCCCCAAAGTCCTTCCTTGGGGGCCTCCCACGTGATCATGCCTGTCTTAGGTCGCCCCCCCACCTTGGAGAATCTTACCCGTCATTGGCTAACAGACCAAGCATTGGGGGCCAGGCAGGGTGAAGAAAAAGGAGCAGAAGCAGCACTCCTGCCAGGGAGATAAGCTTTTGTCTCCTTGGTGGCTTATGGTCCCAGGTCGCTCCCTCAGCCTTAGTCTTGGTAGAGATTACAGCTTCTGAAGCCAGGCAGGGCTGTTCCCAACAATCTAGCACCCCTGGGAGTGTAGAAGCTTGGGGCTGTGGTTTCACAGTTCAGCCAGTAGCCTGGGGGCCTGTGGCTCACACAGTCAGCGGCACCTTAGACCGACTTTTCCAGACCCCGTTTCCTCCAGGCCACATTCCTACTTCTTATCTGCATTTACACCTTAAGTCAAATTTGGGTGCTTATTTTTCTCAGTGGTGTAATCTTATCAAAGGCCATTCAGCATTACATTAGCTATTTCAGGGAACTCTTCATAGGAACAAACTTGTTTATTTGAGACATGCCTTAGAACCAAAAGGAAACATTTCCAAACATCCAATGTTCTGCATTTTTTTGGATTGGTATGAGAAGCTGTCCGTAAGAAATTCAGATTCTCAAACTGCTTCTTTAAAGAGGTTCCTTGGCTGAGGCAAAGAAAAATGTAAAAAACATAAACTGTCTTTTTTTTAATCCCTTAATTTTAACTCAAACCTAATAGCCTTTATTCTTAATATTCCTTCAATCATTCTGGGTTCTTCCATCTCCCTCTGCCCCACTCTCTCCCCTGATCTACCCCTATTTCTCCTGCACAACCAGAAACTTCAAGACTCAATTATCCTTGCCAATTAAACCCTCCTCAGAACAGACAAAACCCCTTCTGGGTTAGGTTAAGCCCTGTTCTTGCTCTGAGCTGAGATCCACTGTCAGAAATTAACAGGGTGGAGTGAAAGTTACAGAGCAGTTTAGAAGGGTCTCCGACATCTAATCCAGGACCCACGGATCTACACCTATTGGTTCATGTGTTAGCAGGAACCTCAGCTGCAAAAGTGGCTGGAAATGCAGAAGAGGAAAACCTGGGGGTGAGTCACAATGGCAGAGGAAACCAGAGGGATTTAGCAAATCTGTAGGTGTTGAGCAGATTTTTGGAAACATCCTAGATCTTTCCTGTGAAAACAGAGCGGGCTCTGACTCAGTCCTGCAGGCAAAGAAAAAACAAGCCCATTGGAGATTTCAGGAGCAGGCTTCTCACATCACTGAACAGCATTCAAAAGGACATCCTTCGGCAGATGTGACCCAGCTCTCTCCTCACTCTTTGTAAACCCCCTTCTCCCAGGAATGGGGATGGGGGGGGCGGGGGGGAGTTTGGTAGAGAAGCAAAAGCTAGAATGGAAAAGAGCCCCACTGCCAGACCTCCAGCTCCTCCCCGAGGACTTTAAAAGACAAAATAGGGCTGCGAATAAATTCGCAAGGTTGCAAAAGCTCCGTAACTACCAAACCTGCCTCTCCGCCTGCTTGTGTAGATAAGTTTGTTGGAATGCAGCCATCCTCGTTCGTTTACCTGTCCCTGGTGCTTGCACAACCAGAGTCAAATAATTACAACAGAGATGCTAAGGCCCGCGAAGTCTAAAATGTTCACCATCCGCCCCGTCGCAGGGAAAGTTGGCGGGCTCCTGGTATTACGAATGGGATCGATCCTCCCCCAAGTCCTCGCCTCATTAGTCCCCAAAGAAACAACCTCTAGGCAAAGAGACTTGTAGAGAGGACATTAGAAAGTCAAATTGTTCTGCGTTAGCTGAGACACTAACGAGGAAAAAACAGGGTGATCAGCGAAAGAGCTAAGCACCTAATTTTCTGTTTTACCTTTAAACTCAAAGGAGAAATTTCTCTAAATATTAAAAAAAAGTTTAGTCCTCACTTGTTTATTGATTTTAGAGAGAGAGGAAGGGGTGGAGACACGAAGAGAGAGAAAGAAAGACATTGATGTGAGAAGGAAACACTGATCGGTTGCCTCCCTGACAGGCCCTGACTGGGGGACAAACCTGCAACCTTTTGGTGCATGGGACGATGCTCCAACCATTTGAGCCATCTGGCCAGGACTCTCTAAATATTAAATGGACAACCTTGCACATTTTTAACTCATTCAGGTGCTACGTATAAACTTTAAACTCCACCACTGTTTCAGAAGCAACAAACTAGTCAGATGGTGGGCATCTTTCTTAGTCCTCCAACATTCCCAGCTCCGGGAACAGCCACCCGACCCTCACCCAGGGAACAGCCTCTCCCCCTTGCGACACAGCAGCACTGATCCATAAGAAGGGGTTTGCTGTGCAGATAAAAATGCCAGATTAAATGTTCTTCTGAAGGTCTCTTCCCTGAAGTCCCTGAAACCTCCCTTGTTCACCATGAGATCATAGCTCATTTGAGATGCTGGTTGACTGTTCCCCTAGTATCTCAATCGAGCCCAAATTGGAGATATCAAGGAAATGTAAAAAATTCTTGGGCACAGGCAGGATTTGGGAGTGAAAATAATTAAGGTTCAGATTGATTTATTTAATCTCTATCCAAATTCCACAATGTCCTGCTCAACCAGAGGCTGAAAAAGGATTAAACCAATCTTTAAAAGCCTAATTCACAATAAATTTGGTTTAAAAAAAAAAAGCAAGAAAACCCCAAGTAACCCTAACCCTAGCCCTTGGCGTAACTCTTAGCATAGCTCTTACCCTAACTTGAACCAAACAATCATTAAAACCTAAAAGCTAATCTCAAAGCGAACTCTAAGACTCACTTAACCTAGGCTAACCCTAATCATAAACCCAACCCTAACCCAAACACTAATGCTTCACCTAACTTTACCCCTGACCAAAAAAACCAAACAAACAAAATAAAAAAACAAACAAAAACAGCTCAACAGAAAAAACTCATCAATGGGCAGAGCTACAGATCCATTCAGGACTTTGACCCAAAACTCTTGAGTTGTGCTACATTAAATTACAGCAGGCTGAAGGGCGGGTGGGAGGGAGAGACGAGAGGTCAATCAGCTGACACCTGGGGGCTGAAACCGACCCAAGACTGCTCACATCCCTGAGTGTGTGCCGAAACTTGGAATCAACTGCTAGGTACCCACCATCGCCTAGAGAGAATGGCCAAGCAACCGACCAGGAGACCATCAGGCATCGAGGCGTCTTGCTCACGCAGGAACTCTCTGGACTGTTGCCCACAGCCAATCCAAAGGAGCAAACACGCCTTTTTTTGCTAAGTAGCTCCCCGAACCCCTCTCCCCATAACTATACTGTATCTGCAGTTCTGTTTGCTCGATTGTGTATAATAATAGCACTATTGTCGTAATATGACATTATTTTTACCAGACTTACTAGAGTTTCTTTTTTCAGGTAACCACTTTTCATTTCAGTGTTCCTTTCTGATTTTATTACTTTTTAGTTCTTATCTTTATTATTCCCTTTTTATGCTACTTCCTTTTGGTTTGCTCCATTAATCTATTTCCAACTTCTGAGGTGAATCCTCAGTGTATTTATTTTATTTAGTGATTTTTAGAAAGAGAGAGGAATGGATTTGTTGCTCTACTTGTTTATGCATTCATTAGTTGATCCTTGTATGTGCCCTGACTGGGGATTGAACCTGCTACCCTGGTGTATCGGGAACCCAGGCAGGGCCCTCAGTCTATTTATCTTAAATCCTGATTTATAATAAATGTATCTAGATTTAGCTGTTTGTGGGGACAGCATCACAATTTTTGACATACCATGCTCCCATTATTGTTCAGTTCTAAAATGTTCATCATTTTTATTAAGACTTCCTTTCTGAGCCCTGCCTGATGTGGCTCAGTGGATTGAGTGCCAGACTGCGAAACAAAGGGCTGTGGGTTTGATTTCCAGTCAGGACACATGCAGGCCAGGTCCTCAGTAAGGAGCATGAGAGAGGCACCCACACATTGATATTTCTCTCCCTCTCTTTCTCCTTCCCTTCCCCTCTCTCTAAAAATAAATAAATAAATAAATAATTTTTTAAAAGGCTTCCTTTTCAAGCCCTGGCTGGCGTAGCTCAGTGGATTGAGCGCGGGCTGCGAACCAAAGTATCTTAGGTTCGATTCCCAGTCAGGGTACATGCCTGGGTTGCAGGCCATGACCCCCAGCAACTGCACATTGATGTTTCTCTCTCTCTCTCTTTCTCCCTCCCTTCCCTCTCTAAAAATAAATAAATAAATAAAAATCTAAAAAAAAAAAAGGCTTCCTTTTTGACTTATGAATTACTTGGCTGTGGGATTGCTTTGCTTCTTTGTTTCAAATGGGAGATATATTTCCTGAATTCAAAGAGATACTGGAGAGTCACATGTCATTTTTTTTCCTGGGCTACCTTGCTCTCTCACCAAATGGAACTCTACTTGGTCAATATGTGGCACACAAGATCTACAAAATCTCCTGCCGAAGCACAAGAAACCCAGCCCCTTGTTGGACTCAGAGAAAGATGACTCCTTCTGAATGGATTTTTCTTGACCTTCCTGAAAGGTTTCTCTTAACTGTTTAAGCCCCAAAAGCTTACTTATTACTACTAGTTACACTTAAACTGTTTTCTTGACCTCTTTTCTACCTTACCGGAAAATCTGAGTGAAAACTGTTTGGGGAATGGTTTCTTGGAAACTGCAGCTCTCAGAGCCTAAAAGCGCCTACAGTGGACAGCATCTGAGCCCAGATCTGCTTTCCGGGCCATTAAGCTGTGTGTCCCCAGGCGAGGCATTTAATCTCATCTGTAGAATGTGGATGATAATCTGCACTGGTCTGCAATTGGTGAGATGAGGGCGGGAGATTATGTGCAAGAAAATGCTCTTAAGAAGGGGACAGTGCAAAGAATGGTTATCTTTATCTTCTTCTTTGTGTTATCTATAGTTTATACTTTAAAAATAATTTTATGTCTGTAGTGTTATTTTTCATATTTTATATAGTTATTTATATTTTATTTTAAACATCATTGTGTTGCACAAATAGAAGTCATCATAGTTCTTCTTCTTTTGATGTTAAGCTCTACCTTTATCAATTTTCCTAACAAAATGCATAAATTAAGTCTCAAACAGCCCTGGAGGAGTCCCGCAGTTGGTTAGACCATTGTCCCCATGCACCAATGTTATGGTTCCAACCTAGGTCAGGGCACATGCAGGAATCAACCAATGAATGCAGGGATGGACGGAGCAACAAACTGATGTTTCTCTCTCTATATATATCTCTCTCGTATCAGTAAAATATATATATTTTTTCTTTTTTTTAAATTGATGGTGTCAAGGTGTCGCTGGGAGATTTGAGCATGCAGAAAATAGTTAAGCTGTTTGTTTCAACACAAAGAAAGAAATAGAACTGTTCATGGTTCTTAGAAATAAATGCATTCTTGGGAAATCGATCACTTTCACAGCAAGTACAGTCCTACTATTAGGGAGTGACTCTCTGGTTTCTCCACGTACTGAGGCAGTATTCCCCCGAGTTCTCTCCTGTGGGGGGTCGGAACTTAGTGACCCCCAGCCCTGTGGACGCTCCGGCGACAGCTCCTTACCCTCGCTTCTTCGGCACTGCACGGCTAGGTAGGCGCGCAGCCAAGACTGCAAGGTAAGTCCCACACAGATTTCTGGACATCTTGGCATAGTAGCTCTTCCCTCTCCTCTCCCACGTTCTGCCCTAGAAGTTCCAGCTGCCTCTGCCTCCCTAAATTTCCATCGCAGCCCTTTCTGCAGCGAGCCCTCCCTTTCCTGCCTGAGTTCTGCAAAGTGCTTCCAGATCCGTCTCTCAGGGCCCCCAGTCCCTAGAGGCCCGTTGTCTGATATCTGAAAACAGATGTTCCTGGATTTTGTTCAGTCTTTCAGTTGCTCAAGGTGGGAGAGCAGCTCTGGTACCCGTGACCCCACATGGCCAGGGTCAGGAGTCAGACAGATTTCTGGAGTTACAGCCTTCGCCTCCTCAGAGCGGTTGCTCGTCTTTGAAATTGGAGACAGGGTGGGTGTGGGACTGATGCAAAACCCCCTTGTACCTCTGCAAACCTGGCACCCTGACAGAGCCACGTCAAGAGATAATTTAGTCAACGAGTAATTACTGAGTGGCTTCTAGGCACCAGGTTTCAATCTGGCCCTGGGGACTCAGTAGAGAACGAGGCATCCAGGTCCCAGCTCTGTGATGGAAACTGGAGTGGCCCAGAGGGTACAATTTAAGGGATAAGGGACAGTCCTGCTTCCCATGCAGGCATCCCCCTCCCACTGTACCAGCCATGATGTCACCTTTCCTTCTCACCAGCCTTAAGGTCCCGCTTCTCAGACGGACTCTACAAATCTTTCCCGAAGACCTATTTTGTGCTTTGCAGGGCACAAGATGCTGAACATGATTTGATGTCGAGCCGAACCCAGCCTCTGCCATCATGAAACTTAAAGAGGGTAGAGGAGATGAGGCGAGTGTGAAAACAAGTCATACACTCAACTCCCGGGGCCACTTGTTTCCCCAAGAGCATCAGCTTCCAGGATAAAACGACATGTAGAGGCACAGGGCCTCTGCCATCCTCCTCCGACAAGCCTCAGAACTGACCTGGCTAGTGGGTTCCACAGGACTGACACCAAACAGGGAGCTCTTTCCCCAGGGGGAGGAGGTCCCCCAACAGCCAGGGCAGACAGCAAAGACACCGAAGGGAACATGCACCCCGGGGGGGGGACTCAAATGTTCACCTCTCTGTACACGCCCACAAATGACCACGGAAGTGCCACAGTATTGATTTTGAGGTTACGAATGCATTTTAGCGAGTAGGCAAATTCACAGATCCAGAATCTGCAAATACAGAACCCGTGAGTCATGAGAATGGATTGTAAGAGCTGATCCTATGGCTCTCCTGTCTGAGCCGTCAGGGAACTGGGCCTGTCCACACTTCCCGCCCTACTCGCCCGACCCCCACACTGCAGTCAGGAGACCAACCGTTGATATGGCCTCTGAGATTATCTGCTGGCCTCCTGTACTTCTTGAGGACAGAAACTGTATTCCTATCATATAACACAGTGGCTGGCCCACAGGTGTTTAATAAACAGTAAATTAAAAAAATAAATAAATGAATAAGCCAGTGAAGGGAAAACAATAAATGAGTATGGATCGCAGGATATCCAGGAAAGATGACAATTAAGCCATTACTTTAAAGTTACTTTCAATTCGTTGTTAAGAAATTTGTGTGGAGTACATAAATCTATTTAAACTTGGGTGCCAAACTTCCCACCAGAAGAATAAAAGAGGGAATAACGAATTTGCAGGCCCACACCACTCTCAGCCCTTCAGTTTGGTGAACTTGTGGAGCTGAACAGGGTACCTTTCACTTTCACTGGATGCCTGCCGGGAACACTGATGACTTTGTCTGAATTAATTCTGTCTGATGCTCCCGGTTCTATTTCCGTTCTAATTCCCCTCGCTCTTTGTGTGGATTCCAGCAAATGTGTGTGTCGAGAGCTTTCAGCCTTCCTCCACTTTCTTCCCAGCGCATTTTAACCCCATTAGTTGACATTCATTTAGACAGTGAGCAGTGCCAAGTGGGGGGAATCCATGATCCTAGTTTCAGTGGTGTTATCTGAACAGGATTTGCAAAGGGCACCCCAAGCAGAGGCTTCTCGGAAATGCTGGCGGTTATTAGAGGGCTCCTGAATGGCTTGTTTCAACTCGAGTCTGGTCAACTGAGCAGCTTTTATTGTGTGTGACAGTCCCAGTGACCATGATAGTCATACTCTCAACTCCCATTTATTCAGGATAAAAAAGAAAGCGTGCAGAGACAGGCCCTGAGGATAATTCTCAGATCTCTCTATTTACAACGAGTCATCACGTCCTGTGTTTGTTTTTTTTAAATGTCTCTTATACCTCCTCTCCATCCGCACAGTCACACCCTTGGTCTGGGGCCAGCTTCGTCTCCTGCATGGATGAAAACTCAACTTTTTAATGGTTGTTTCCTTTTTCCAGTGTGTCAGCTCCTCCCCTCCCCCATTCTACCCATTCAGTAGCTTGGCCACGTCAATGCTCTAAAACCCAGATTCCCCTCTCTCCCCTTCTCTGCCACTGGCCTGTGCGCTTGACTCGGTCCTCGCCACGTTGTCTCAAGAGACTTTGAGGATCATGCAATTCCTGGCCGAGAAATGAAAGCAGAATCATCCCATCCAATGGAGTCACATAAAAACTGGTAAGAAAATCAGGTACTACTGACTCTAAGAGGAGACACTAGGGAAGGACTGAGCCGGCTCTTAAGGAATCCCATAGGAGACGACACACACATTGATGCCGCTGGGAAAGTGGGTTTTCGCTTTGTTTCTGTGCTTCTGCAATAGTAGGTTGCTTCAGTAATAAATACATGAGAACTTTTGATGGAAAAAAAAACCCTCCACAGATTTCATCATTCAAGCTCCAGAAATAGCTCTGCTTCCTCTACGAGGAAGAGCTAGTCCAAGAGCGCCAGTCTGGACTTGCGGACTAGTGGTCCACCCCACCTGGACTCTGCGGCTGCCTCAGCTTCCACTACTTGCCCTACTCCAGTCGTCATCCTCATCCTTCCTCATTCATTATTCACCTCCAAGGTGTCACTCACCCTGGCCCAAATCCTAGAAGGCCTATCTCTTTAACTCCTTAAAGACCCAGAGAAGTCCAACCCCCTCTCCAAGGCCTTTCTCTTTTGATGGCTCCCATTGTGAACCCCGGGAGTCTGTTCAGGTACTTCTATTATTCAATGATGCTTTCCATTGTTTTTAACTCTTTTGCACATGTATATCTGAGTTGTAAGTCCCCAAGGGTTCAGGACTTATTTTCCACCAGTGCTGTCCAATACAAGTATAATGGGAGCCACAAATGCAAGCCTCATGTAATTATACATTTTCTAGTAGTCTTACGAAAAATAAAGAGGTAAAATTAGTTTTAATAATATATTTCATTTAACCAAATACATCCAAAATATTATTACTTTAATGTGCAATCAGCATAAACAATTGCCAATGAGACATGTCAATTCTTCATTTCCTGCTGTTTGGCATCCAGTGTGTATTTTATGCCTACAGTGCATCTCAGTTTGACCTGGCCACATGTCAAGCGCTTAGTAGGCCTGTGGGGCTAGTGGCTGTCACATTGGACAGCTGACTTTTAAGCACTCTTGGCTCTTGAAATCCCACACAGTTGAGCGACAGTATAAATGTACACAAGGAATGTGAGTTGACAAATTGTTGCCGCACTGGAGGAGGGTCTCTGGCACAAGTTCCTGCCCTTGACCCTGTGCTGTTCATCATCATTCACTGACGGCGTGGGTCCCGCCGTGGTTAAGAGCACCACTCTGCAAGGTGTGTATCGCTCCTCATACTGTGATGTGCACTTAAACGTTTGTGAAGAGGTGGATATTGCATGTTATGTTTTTACCACAATTAAAGAAATATTTGCTCTGAGTCAGAGAGACTTAATTTCAGATCTCAGCTCTACTGCTGTGACGTGTGGATGTGAGCAAGTTCACTTCCTTCTCTTAACTCTGGTTTCATCGTCCACAGATGGGGAGAATCGCACCAACCTTACAGAATGTTACGAAGAGTAAATGAGATACTGCCTGTGAAATACTTACCCCCATACACAGGTATATTAGACCCTTAAAAATATCAGGTTGAATAACAATTATTATCACCATAAATGGTATATTTATTAATTTAGCAGACAAGATAATTCTGAGAAAGATAGGTACTAAGGTAAAGAATCAAGCTCAAAAACTCTTTCCCAGATAGGATTCAACAGGTTGAATAAAACAAGATGAAATTTAATAGACGTAAGTCAAAATATCATGTTAAGGTTTAAAGAATCCAGCTACACAAAAATAAGCTTTCAGCTTGACTGTAGCACATACCAAAAAAGGCGTTTAATTATTCATTGACTAAATGTAGTTAGGAATAAAATTGCAATCATACATTTCATTTCATATTAGTGCAAAATGCAAATAGTACAAAAGGGTATAAAGCACAAGGTTAACATTCTCTCTCTCCTTTCCCCACTCCCTAGAAGTAAAGAGCCACTATCTCACATGTCTTTCCAGAAATGTCTGGGGCTGAAACAAACACGTATTTGTTCATCTTGACACTTACGGGGATCGCCTGTCATTCTCTCGTGCAACTCACTTAAAGAAGGTTAAACTAAACTTGGACTATAAAAATTCAATATCATTCAAAAGTGTGCTGTGTCAACTCCCAACTTCAACTTGATTTTAAGCTTCAGAAACAAGGAGGAAAGCAGGAAGGTGGAGGAAACAGGCCAAGGCTACGGAGAACCTGTCAAAGACATCTGGAATCTTTCGCTTCCTTGAGGGCACTCCCTTTAAAGAAAAGTACTGAGGAGCAGCATGGAGGAGAGAGATGAGGCACAGAGTGATTCAAAACCGCAGCCCTACAGAAGATTAGCTGTTGGACCTGCAGATGTGGAACCGGAAGAAGGGCGGTATCAGAGCAATACGATAGCTGTCTCCTGGGGAGGAAAAACAGCCATTCACAGGACTTTGGAGAGCAGTGTTTAACCAGGGTCCTGACAGTTAAAAATGCTTTCTAAAAGAGGCATTTTTTAAAAAAACCGAAAAGGACTTTTAACTAAATAAGGACTGCTGTGGAGATAAATGAGAGAACACATGGAAACGGGCTTTTTAAACGAGAACCCACCCTGGCGGACAATTATTCCTAAAAATTAGAAAGTTCTGAAATTTGCATGGCAGGCCGTACCAAGTGTGACCCTCCAATTATTTCAGATGTTTCAGGAGAAGCTGGTACCTCATTAACAAAAATAATTACCATGTTCTTAAAAGTATTTCCTTCATTATCTCAAAGTAACTTATTTATATCCTTGAACCTGGCTCATTGCCTGGCATAAAATAGATTAAATGGGTAGGAAAAAAAGGAGGGAGGGAGGAATATATGAATGATTGATAATAATCCAGGCATTTTTTCCCCTCCTCTTAAAACTATTTTCCCTCCTACCAGCTCGCCCATTCATTTCTGTGTCTTCTTGCCTTTTTTGCCCCCACAAATACTTCTCGAATTCTCTATCCCACTTCCCCATCTCCTCTTCCACCTGATTTATTGCTGAAATCCTTATGTTCTTTCTTTCTCCTCTCCCGAAAGGCACTGTCTGGTTTTGTCAAGCCTCCGCAGCTAGGTGCCTCCTCTGGCTCTTAAGGAAATAAAGCTTGTGGAAGATTCTTCTCAAATGTTTTAATTTATTTACTGTATTTCCTAGGTCTTCGCCATGTTCCAGAAAGCACATACCAAGTGGGTAGGGATGAGAGATGGGATGAAGATGTAGCTGGACCAGTGGAAGGGTGAAGATGAGAACACCTCTCCGTGAGTCCTTGAAAGGCCATAAGTTCACAGTGATGAAAACATTGCTTTAGTCCTGACTGGTGTTGCTCAGTGGGTTGAGAGCTGGCCTGCTAACCAAAGGGTCACAAGTTCGATTCTCAGTCAGGGCACATGCCTGGGTAGCAACCCAGGTTCCCCTTAGGGGGCGTGCAAGAGGCAACCACACATTGATGTTTCTCTCCCTCTCTTTCTCCCTCACTTCTCCTCTCTCTAAAAATAAATAAGTAAAAAAAAATTTTTTTTAAGCATTGCTTTAGATCCACCAAGTGTCATCAGATGTCTGAGACTTTGAGGTCTGTGCTCCAAGGTTCAGGTTCCCGACCTTGATCTACAAAGTCTAAGAAGATGTGTGAGTTAATGAACAGAGCACTGAATTAGAAGTCTGTATTTTCTGACTTCCAAGAGCCTGTGAACAACAAAACAAAACCAGAGAGATAAGGAAAAAAAAAAAAAAGACTGACTTAGTTGCATAGGAAATAGCTAGGCCTCCTTCTGGTTTGAGATCATAATATTGTTATTTCAAAATTGAATGAAAGCAAAACACATATTTTCACAAGTTACTTATTGCTTCATGCCTGTTGCCTGCAGGAGAATTCAGAGACACCTTGGACTGGCCCTTCAGAGAGCAGGCACTGCCCCTCCCCGTGGGTTACAGCATCTGTGAGGCTTTTGCATAATGATGTTTTGGGTTTATGTAATTAGAGTCTTAGCCGGTGCCACAGAAATTCTGTAGAAATTTCCATGCACACTGGGTTGTGATTTATTGATATAAAGGGGACTGTTTAGGTATGTTCACCGCATAGATTATCTCCCAGAATGCAGAGCCTGCCTTTACAATCCTGTGGTTGGTGTTTAAACTGTCCCTCACTGTCTTTCCTTTCCATCATCCATGACCCTCTCTAGTGTGCCCTTTAATATGATTTCAGTGTCTTGATCCTTTGAGATGATTTCTTTCCTCATCGCACCAGGGGTAACCAGGCCTGCAATTGCCTAATATCCCGTAATCTCTGCAGGACAGTCAGCAACAATTACATTAATCCACTCCAGGGTGTGAACGAGAGATCAGAATGCTTCCGTCCCCTCCTCTCCCTTACTCCCACACCAGCAAATTTGCCAATCTCCAGAGACGCCCACTGTTTAAATAGGCGAAAGAATGAATGCCTGAAATCCGGAAATGTGACTAGGTGATCAGTGGAAGGCGAGGCACCGCGATGATGTGGAGAACCCCGAGCAGTGGGCGGGTGTGAAGCCTCCCCATGCCCTCAACTGGGCACTGCCTGAGCTGGGGGCGGGGGCGGGGGGGGGGCTTTCCTTGTCAGTCTCGCCCAGTTAGTTGCAAGGGGCCTGCGGGGCCATCTGCCAATGTTAAAAACATGGGCTCTGGGGTGGGCTCTGAGGGGCTGTAGATGGAAGGGGGAAAGCCCCCTAAAATGCAGGGCTTTTTACATCGGCCGTCTGAAGCGCTCAGATCACTTTGTAATTCATGGTCCTGTTGCATAAATTTAGAATGATTGAATCCGTTTGATAATGAAAACTCACAATGAGTGGGCACGGAGTTACCCACTCTGTGTGTTGGTGTCTCATCTGCAGTGGGACTGTGTCTGGGAGTCGGTGCTTACTTCCTCGACCCCTTCCTTGACCTCTACGTGGTCTGGTCATCACTGTCGTTTTTATTGCTCCGAGAAGGGGAAAAGCCGTTTCCCTTTCTGTTCGCTCCCTCTGAGGTGTGAGTCACGAGTGTTATTTTTGCCTGAGTGGATGGATACTTTCGCAGATTTAATCCTTTTCTCTGCTTTCCTAACATTTCCATTTAGAAGTGCTCGTGCGTTCGCGGCCAGGCTGAAAGCCATGTTTGTTCTGAAACCCAAAGTGGACCTGGCGCTCCTCTTGGCTGCTGGCCCCGGACAGGCCACCGGCGGAGAAGGACCGCACACGCCTGAGCGAATGCGCCGCTTGCTGGGGTCTGGCTGCTACAGTCCTGGCGGGGGCGGGTCTGGGTGCCGCTCTGGCGGGGAGGCGGGGGTCCTGCGGCCAAGACTTCGATCTCCCGGGCCCCACCGGGTGGGTCCTGGCCTCGGGGACGGTGACCGCGGGCGGGATCGCCGGCACTGCCGGACTTTCTCCCCGACGTCCTGCGGGCTGCGAGCGGGAGCCTCTGTACCCCCCACCCCCAGCACCAGCCAGCCTCGTCCAGCGCACTCGAAATAGGGCCCCCCTCGGTCGCTGTGAGCAGGTTCGGGGCTGTTTGGGGAGCCCGCCTGGCCGGAGTGGGGCAGCCGGGGCAGGCATGGGTCCCGGAGGTGCGTGGGCAGGTGTGGGGGGCGTCCCCTGAGAGGCTAAAGGTGAGCGAGGGCGGACACAGCACGGAGGCGGACAGGGGACACGGTCGGGCGCTGGGGCGGGGCTGTGGCGGAGTGTACCCGGAGGATTAGGAGACAGCCCGACACGCGGTGGAAAACAGGTGGGGGCGGGGCTGGGGCAAGTGGGCGGGGCTGGAAGTAAGCCGGGCCGCCGGGGCTCCAGGGGGCTAGCGCGCGGGCGGGCACGCCGGGCGGGGCGGGGCGGGGCGGGGCGGGAAGTGGGTGGGGCGCCGGCGGGAAGGGGGCGGGGCCGCGGGAGCCTGGGCCGGGGCGGCTGCGGGCGGGCGGGCGCGTGGCGGGGCCGGCGCGATGAGCGGGGCCGGGGCTGCGCCAGAGGCGGCGGGCGCGGCGCGGGGGCTGCGGGTGGACGGGCTGCCCCCGCTGCCCAAGAGCCTGAGTGGGCTGCTGCACTCGGCGTCCGGCGGCGGCGCGGCCGGGGGCTGGCGGCACCTGGAGCGGCTGTACGCCCAGAAATCGCGCATCCAGGACGAGCTGAGCCGGGGCGGCGCGGGGGGCGGCGGCGGCGCCCGGAGCTCGGCGCTGCCCACCAAGCCGCCCAACTTGGACGCCGCGCTGGCCCTGCTCCGCAAGGAGATGGTAAGAGGGCTCCGCGGGCCGCGTGGGGCGCGCCTTCCCGTTCGCGCGAGTTCGCGGGACCCGAGCCCTGCTCCGGAAGTCCCCGCGCCCACCCGCCCCTCTCTGTTTATTTTGCCCCGGGAGTCGGCGCGGAAGACGGGCGCTGTCCTCTGAGCTTCCCCTTTTGCTTGTTCTCTCTGTGCCCACGATGGGGCCATCGCCCAGGGAGGATCCCCACTCTCAAAGGGCAGCTTTCGGAGACCCGCCGCCGCTGTCCCGCTGGCTCGGAAACTCCGGTGGCGGGAGGCGCCTTTGTCACCCCTCGCAGAGGGCAGCCGACATCCCGCGTCGGGCAAGGGCTGGGACAGCGCCCGCGGGGTTGAGAGCGGTGGGCGATCGTGTTTTCCTGCGCTGGGGAGGACAGCTTTGTCCGAGCGAGTGTAGACAGCAGCTTGCAACAGCCCTCTCCCCTCCCCCGCACCCCAGGCGGCGCCAGCAGAATCCGATTACCGCGAGGGGGGCGGCCAGGGGGACGGCCGCAGATGGTGCTGAAGGCGAAGGCGCCCCTAACTGCACTCCGAGCGGGGCAGCTGTGTCCTCCCGTCTGGGGGAAGCCCCTGCGGGTCTTCGGGTTGTGTCTGGGCTGCAGACAATGGGGCGCAGTTTTCCTCATTCCTTGAGAAGTCCAGGAGGTGTGTGTGGATCAGGACGCGCGACTTAGGGTGACGCCAAAAGCGGGGCAAGGGCTTGGATGTAGGTGGCACTCAGCCTTTCCCCAGCTTTCTCCTCCCGGTTTAGGCCAGGCCAGGCGCGAACTGAAAAACCACTCCTTTCTAACCCTCTTGCTGGCCACGGTCACCTCCTCCTGGCTGTCCCCCTGTTGCAGAATCTGCCCATTTCTTTCACGTAGTTCGGGTCCTTTGCCTGTCCTACTACAGGTAAATAAAGGCATTCTTTAGTTAGGAAATCTAATATATGAAAGCTGCTCCCCTCCCCCGCCCCACCATGAATTAGTTTGCCAAAATATTTATCATATGAATCCTTTAAATACACATCTAGATATTGCTTAGAGAAGTTCAAAACTGAGACTTAAATCTAGAAAATCAGGCTTAACACTTTTAAATCAATCAGATACTGTCTTCTCACTCTGCATCTGGCACTGAAATGATTCCAGCTTTCTTTGAGAAGATGCTTTAAGCTTCTTATAAAACCACTTAAATTCCAAACAACTGTTTTTATTTATTGAGAAACATGCATAGAAACCAGGGCCGCCTTTGAATTAGATAAACCTATGCCTGGTATGGTGACGGTCTGAACTTGGATGTAGGGTAAATGTGGGGGTGACATGGGAAGAGGACCCCTCCCCGCCCCCAAAGTTTCATACTGGGACAGAGAAAGGAAAGCCTCGGGGCCACTCCTGCTGTCATGCTCTCCGGTTTATAAACATGCTCTGAAGCCTCACCGGGGTGACCTGGGAGTCAGCCTGCCATGCCCAAGAGTAATTTTCCAGGTCCCTCTGGGGCGACTCAAGTGCAGCCCGACCTGATCAGTGTGCCTTGGGCCACAGCTCTTCCTAGCCTAGCCTGTTGCAGCCCAAGGAAAATAAACAGCCAGGATGCATCTGTTTTATATTCAGCTAAGATGAAGAGAAGACAGGGCTGCAGGCCTTGACAGGTCCCTTCAGAGAAGTGTCACAAGGCCACTGAAAGTACTGGGGTCTTTGAAGAGATTTACTAACTTGGGGCTGTGAGAGCTGAGGTCTGAGCAGTCGCCTTAAGCTGAGGCTCCCATTGGGGGGCCTTGAGAGATAAGAGCTGGGAGTCCATTCCTCAATTATTTGCAGAATGGTGTGTGTTGATCTATGTAATTTGAAGGCGTGAGGTGAAGTCTGTGTCAAAGGATACAACTAGAATTCATGGCAGAATGCGGTCAATCCCTGTTTTCTGCCAGCACAGAGAAGGGGCTGGTTTCCAGCAGCGGGCACATGGAGGCCTCAGAAGGCCACGGAGTTTTAACAAGGGAAAAAGGCCATAGGGTAGCAACCGGGGAACTGAGTGCTGCCCCGGGAACCGCGTGGGGAGGCACAGTAACACTGTGCTCTCCAGGGGCTGGGACCATGGGCCAAGGGTGGCAGGAAGCCTCAGGTAGTCAGGCAAGGGTTGGAGCAGGAGAATGGCACGGAGTTGGAGTTTGGGGAATGAATGGGATGGGAGGGTGCCGAAGGGATCTTGAGATGCTACAGGTATGCAGGGGGGGAGGCGAGAGCCTCCAGCAGGGTGGGGACCCACAAATGTGGAACAAGAACCTTATATAAGGAGACACGTCTCTGAAGCAGAATCTGCAGGAATCGCTGGTTAAGTCCTAGAGTGCAGGAATGTGATGTGAAGGCATCAGAAGTGACTCCAGCCTTTTGTGGAAAGTCCAGCAAAGCAAAACAATTCAAAGTTACAGTCCTCGCCCCTAGAGATAACCACTGTTCATATTTTGGGGATACTGCCTGTGTGAGCACAAGGTCAATGCCGTCTGTGCTCATATGTCGTCTCGTAACTTCTCCGTGAGATGGACCCTCCAAGTCTATCTTATGTTGTTTTAAAAAGTTACTCAAAATCGAGGTGCCCCCGCCCCCCGTGGTCATAAATCCAGCCAGATGTGTCCAGCTCCCAGGCCGTGTAACGTTGCATTATGCTGCCTGCATGTGTGTGTCCGCACACATCCACACACGCACGGATCCAGCCATACTTTCTGGTTTGCTTTTTGGGAGCATGGACTGCACACATTTTCCAGGTCAAGATATATAATAATGTCTTCGGTCACTTCATAGGATCCCATTGGACAGCAGTGATAACCTTGATACTCTGTCACGGTGAAGGTGGGGTTCGTCACAGCAGTAGGGGAGTCGGGAGGGGTGGCTGCTTTCGGGGGAAGGTAGTTTGCTGAGACATCAGTGGGTGAGTATTTGAAACACTTGAGAATGCGGAGCTGGAGGTAGGAGGAGGTATTTAGGTTTGGAGGGAATCGATCGCAGGATGGTGAGCGGGGACTGGGGGAAGCTGGTGTCCAGGGCTGTGAGGGCAGGGGAGCCTGCGTGGGCAGAGTTCTGTCCCATGGTCGGTGACGCCCTGCGCTGCTCTGAAAGTCGTGGTTCCCAATCCAACTTTCAGCACTTCCTGTCCCAATTGACCCCTCCTCTGAAATTCTGTTCGGCCCTGAGGCCCTCTCCCCTCCCCCATTGGGCCCATGTAGAAAGCCGTGAAGGTCACTCAGGTGGTTATTATGCTAGAGACCAGAAACAGTCTATTAGAACAAGCAGCTGAGTTGGTTGGGTTTTTTAAACATCAGAGACTATTTTTAGGTCACATTCAGCAGATGCTTACCGAGTGTGTGGCAGGTGTAAAGGGCTGTGGAGGACGGGAAGAGGGCTAGGAGCCATCTGGACGCTAAGGAGTATAGGCCATCTGGCAGACAGACGTGGCCACCTTTGCAGTGATATGGTTGCTGTAGCTTAGACCACATCTCAGTTTCTGACCACAGACTCCGAGTGCGTTGTAGAAACTCACTAGTTCTTGCAAAAGGAGAGTCTTGGTGCGGGGCTGGACGTATACAGAGACGGACTAGGATGGGGCTGCTGGGGAACCCAGGAGGTCTGGTGCTGTTCTCTCCCTCCTCCCATTCCTCCCTCCCTCCCTCCCTCCCTCCCTCCCTCCCTCCCTTCCTTCCTTCCTTCCTTCCTTCCTTCCTTCCTTCCTTCCTTCCTTCCTTCCTGTCCTCACCTGGGAACACACTTAGAGAGCGGGGAAGGGAGGGAGAGTGAGCAAAGGAGGGAAACATCCTAGTGAGAGAGAAGCACCGATTGGTTTTTCTCTCCTAGCTGCCATAACTGGGACCACACCTGTGACTTTTTCATTTACTGGAGCACACTCCAACCAACTGAGCTACACCAACAAGGGCCTGCCATTTCATTTTTGCTATGTTTTGGAACGTGGCTTCTAACAGTGTCACCACTGTCAGTTTCAGTCACACATCTTAGTTCCAGTTTGTACCTACTGTGACGAAGGATGCCGGTGTGCCCAGCTCCAGTGGCCTGGCCAGCCTGGGCCAGCTTGTCATGCCTGAGGTCAGGATCACGTGGGAAGCTGGGGATTCTCCAAAGAAAAGACAGTTTGCAGAAATGGAGGAGGGGCCTGCTGGGCAGCCAAATGCTAGATATCCACCACATACCTCTTTCTATATAAAAATCCTTTGTCCTCAAGACCACAGAGTTGGAAAGATTTTGACCAGCTAAGCTGCCAGGCTTTTGGTTGGCGGTTCAAATCCCTGCATGGGGTTGAAGGGGAGCCTTGACTCTGTCAGTCAGGTAGGTGCCCGGCCCACACCTTTCTTCACACAGATGTCTCCTGGGCCGCCCGCTGCTCTGTGAGGTTAGTGTATAGATCTTTCGTACCCAGAAGAGTCCCACATAAGTGTGGAGGCCGAGAGAGAGCCTCAGACTTGGGGGCAGGACTCCTTCCTGGGGCAGCATCCCTGGGGACCCTTGGATTCCCCTCCCCAAATCAGCAGCACCAGGTTCTAACAGCTTTGACGTGGAACCTCTCTGCCTCCGTGTTTTTATTCTTCAAACCATCGAACAGTTGGTTTGGTCACCTACCTGCGCACAAGTGGGAAGTCATCCGCAGGGACCTTTTGAGTTCCTGAACTGCAGTGGTTTGGGGGAAGAATTCAGTGTCAGGGAAAATGTGTGGTGCCTGAGACCAGCCACACTGACCTTCCCCACATTTTAGTCGGTAACGGAAGGCCTGGCGGGCTTGCACTTTCTTCCTGGGGCCGAGAATTAGCTCGGGCGGCGCACATCCCAGTGGAGCTCAGCTCTTGCCCTATACGTGAAGCCAGGGTCTTAGCGAGGAGGCTGCAGTCTTCCAAAGGGTCCTGGTAAAGGTCTGGCCTCAAGTTGCCTGTGGAATGCCATCTGGCATGAGGGCCTTATCTCCCATTCTTGATGGGCATGGAGTGGAGGAGCCTCAGGCTCTCCAATGGCCTTTAGTGCTGCCTTCCACCCGAATTGTTCCTGCATTCTTCATCGTGATATTGTCCAGAGGACGGCCCTCCAGCCTGGGCGTGCCCCAGGCTGCTTGCTTAAATGCAGATTCCTGAGCTCCTTCTCATCCCTACAGGGTCAGAATCTGGGAGGGTCTGTATTTCTTGTGGGCCCTTTAAGAGTCAGAAAGCTTATGAACCAGGTATCAAAAGCTTGAATTTTGTTATGAAACTATGTGATATAATTTTGGCAAGCCACACACTTCACTATGTTAGGCTCCAGATCCCCTATTGGAAAATAAGAATTAACTGCCACGAAGGATCCTTTTGTGTACCAATGGACTTCTTTTGCCCTCATGCCTTCTGGATCTTTGCGGCGCCTGCAGAAGTGTGTTCTGTCATAAAATCACGTGGGCACAGGAGCAGTACCTACCTGTCACACCATGCATGGCGTCCCCGAGGTCATGTGCGCAGCCGTACTTGGTCGTAAACCCACCTCATGCAAAGAACCGGGAGCAGACACGCAAGAGTGGTGCAAGTTTGCTGTTGGGCCCCGTCCGCCAACAGTCACGCTGACTGCAGTAGTTCTGAGAATGTTTAGACCATGGCCCTGGCTGGTGTCGCTCAGTGCATTGGACTCAGGCCTGCAAACCAAAGGGTTGCCGGTTCGATCCCCAGGCAGGGCACATGCCTGGGTTGTGGGCCAGGTCCCCCGTGAGGGCCACATGAGAGGTAACCACATATTGATGTTTCTCTCCCTCTCTTTCTCCCTCCCTTCCCCTCTTTCTAAAAATAAATAAAATAAAAACCTTAAAAAAAAGTTGCACCCATGTAAAAAAAATTCTTTTTCAGACCATAATTATCCTGTACAATACTTTTCCCCATCCAAGTATCCTCACCAAAAAGAAAAAGACTAAGTATCTTCGATAGTTTGTGCCCGTGAGAACCCATGTGTGTCTGTGGGGTGGGGTGGGCAGGAAGGGCTGGCGGTGGGGTCGCTGGTCTGTTTCCATTCACTTTTGATGTTCTCTATCAGTGAGGTTCTGCTTATACTCCCAAGACTTAAAGGTATAAAGGACTGAAAGGTGTTTTTTCCTACCACTTAATATTTACCTAACTATTCCTGTATCTTTGTGCAGAAACCATAAATTACTATTGCTCCCAATTCAGAAGCACCTTACAAACAGCACACCCCCCACTCTGCTTTGGTTAGAGATGTGTGTCTATTAAATGTGAGTGTCAAATGCCCGGTCGTTGGCACGTCGGACACCTCTTCACTTACAGGGGGTCTGGAACGAGCCGGTGCCCAGACGTGTTTGCATCTGGAAGGCATCAGCGCCCACCCGGCTCGGGCCCTGACCTCGAGTCGCTGTAGACCTTCGAGGCCAGGTGGGCAAGGGTGCCCCGGGTTGGCCCGAGAAGAGGGCCACAGCCCTGGCGCACGTCCCTCCCACGCCGAAGCAGCAGCCGGAAGCTTCTTGGTTTTGCTTCTGGAAGGCCCACCACCTAACTACACACACACACACACACTCACACACACACTCACACACACACTCACACTCACTCACTCACTCACACTCACTCACTCACACTTCAGGCCCCAGCTCAAACAGTGCGATTTTCACGGCGCTGTTTGTGCAGGAAGGCCTGCAGACAGACTGCGGGCTCCGTGAACAGGAAGCCAGCCTGGGGACTGGCTGGGTCAGATATGCGCCCCTCTCCCCCAAGTTCCTTCTCCGGAGCCTTGGCCTCCTAGTCACCCCATTCCTTGCCCACATGTTCCAGATGTTTCCAAGTGATAAGTCGGCAGAGCTCGCTGGGTTGCTCCTTCTCTCCTGCGGCTCGTTCCTTCACAGATAGTTAACACAGATGTTTATTCTTCGCCCAGCACTCGGGAGACAGGAAAACCCTTGGCCTTCCGTAGGGTTCTGCAGACATTTTTAAAGACGTGGGGGCCTTTTCAGTTTTTATGAGCACTTTCTGTGCGCTTCCTTGACTGGCCCTCAGAGCCCTGAGCTGGCCTACTTTCGCAGGTGTGAGAATCCTGGCTTTAAGGAGTGGGGAGGGAGGCGCTGTCCTTGACTGGGGGTGGGGGTTGGAGAAGGGAGGCCTCTGTCCTCTGACCAGCGCTCTCCATGGGAGGCGTGGCCCCTGCACCCTGCAGGGCCCCAGCCCAGAGAGGCCTGGCTGCTGATCACCGAAATGCGCTTGGAGACTAAGAACATGAAGAGAGGCTGTTTTATTAGGTTGTTGACTGTACTTAGAATTGGAGATAAAATAGCCAAGTTCAACACAGTTAGAGAGAAATGACAAGCTGTTTAACATCCCTTAATACCACAGATATGCAAATTGAAACAATAAGGTGTCATGTTTGACCTAAAGGACCAGCAGAGATTTAAACGAATGATCACAATGGAGGTGAGGCTTTGGGGAGATGAAAAGGAGAAACAGAGTGGACACCAGCCACTTTCTGTAGCTTTTCTGTGGGTTCTCCGAAAAGCACTAGGTGCTGATGTGACGTTTTCTGTGTATTGTCCACAAAGTTGGTTTTCTGATGTTAGCTTCAGACTTTCTTTCTCAACTGCACCTCCTCTTATAGCAAGGGAATTTCGATTAATTGGATGTCAGTCAAGAAAATGACAGAATACAAGCTAACCTTCCAACGGCTCCTTTTGGGGTCTGTAATTATGTGGTGATCATAGTGACAAATGTAACTTGTAAAATATTGAGTAGGAAATGTATCACTCTTTGGAAGAGCTGCATAATTCAGTGAATCAATTTTCCACACTTTTCTTATCACTAATGCTTGATAGTGCAGTCCTGCTTGATGAACAGGTCCATTCAAAGTGCAAGACTGGTGGGTTTTAGTGCAAGAGGGTGTGAAAAGTTTGTGGTTCCACACTGCAGCCAAGTAAAGGGGAGCATTGAAGAATAACCACAATTATCTCAAGGCTGTTAAAGTGCTCCCTTCTTTCCCAGTGACATCTCGGTGTGAGGCCAGATTTTCTTCAGCCAAAACAACATGCCACAAAGGGTCAAATGCAAAAGCAGATAAGCCAGACATGAAAAAGATTTACAGAATGATATTGTTCATAAAAAAACATTACATGAACATGTAATGGGTGTATTACTGTTTTTAAATGGATTAATAATCAAATCTCTCAGTTTAAATTTCTCACAAAGTGGATATTAATAGTTATAAACAAGAGCTCTGGGATCCTCAATAGCTTTCTAAGAGTAAAAAGAGGTCCCAAGACAAAACATTTGAAGACTGCTGCTGTAGAACATGGAATTAGGGAGGACTGGTTCATAGGATTACAAACCATTGAATTTTTAATGTATTTGAATGTTTCATTTATATAATTAAAAGTAAAAGGATGTGCAAAGACATTTCTCGAAGAAAATGGTCGACTGCTTTTCTTCCTCTGTGCCTGGGACAGCACAAGAGGAAACAGGCTGAATTGGTGCAAGCGCTAGTTTGGGTTGGAAATAAACGAGGATGTCCTACGGGAACTGTTCGGTTGTGGAGCGGGCTCTCTGCGTGGACGCGGGCTGGTGTACGGGAAAACCCAGCTCAGACTGCCTCACCTAGCGGAGGGATTTCTGGGAGGAGTAGGGGTAGTGGGGTGAGCTACGGCTCTGGCTTCAGCGGTCTGTGTTCTGCCTCTGTGTCACCGTGGCTGTTCAGAGTCTAGTCCTCAGCCTGGTGAGTCTGAAGCATCTGCAGGAGCCCTGACTGATGTGGTTCTTTTGGTTGGAACGCCATCTCTTCCACCGAAAGGCTGTGGGTTTGATCCTCGATTGGGGAGCCTGTGAGAGGCAAGCACTTGATATTTCTCTCTTACCTCTCTCTCTCAAAGCAATGGAAGAATGTCTTCTGGTGAGGAAATCAATCAATCAATCAGTCAGTCAATCATTTACAGGAGCTGCAGCTGGTCAAATAGCAAAATTCACTTCCACCCAGGGGAGGCGAAGGTTCACAGGAGACAGAGCCACATCCCACAGGGGAGCTTGGAGGCCCTGCAGGGGCCTGTCTGTCAAGCTTGGGAGCCGAGTTAGTAGAGCTCACAGCCCTTTCCCTACGAGAAGTCTTTCTCTTTGCTTTTCCTTTTCTAAACAGTATGCAGGTCAGCAGCCTGCTGTCAACACATCCTTTATTCAGAAATCAGGTTACGATTCATTAGGCTGCTGCTTTCTTTATTACATTCCAGTCCTGCGGATATGCAGGAGACACCCTGATTAGATTTGGGGCATTTACCAAGTCTCGTCTGAGATACATTTACAAGCATCCGTATGGTGATTGTTCAGTCATCACATTTGAAAAAAAAGGTAACTTTGGGAGTTCTCTCATCATTTAGTGAACACATATTCATAGCAGAAAATGTAGAAAATTCAGAAAAGCCCAAAATAAAAATCACCCGTGAACTCAGCAGCTTGCTCTGCCAGGGCTGGTGGTGTGGAGCCTTCCTTCCGGTGTGGGCTGCAGGCAGTGCTGCCCACTGGTCAGAGTGGTGCTGCAGGCACCATGGCGGTGTCCTGCAGACCTGGCCTAGCGCCCTGCTCTGCTGCCTTTTAGTGCTTAATTTCTTCACCTTGACAGAATCAACGCCTACTGCCCAGAACCAGGCTGGGGATCAGTTGCACACTTGTGTACAGTTCCTATTGTCCACTCTATGGTCAGTCCCTAGGGTGAGCTGGGTACTGATTAAAAGCTATGCAGCATTTGAAGGCTTCTGACAGATATTGCCAATCAATCCTCCACAAAGGTTTTCCAGGCATGCGGTTTAGTAGTGTTCACCCATTTTTTTTTATTCTTTATTTTATTGATTATGCTACTACAGTTGGCCCATTTTTCCCCCTCACTCCCCACCACCCTGCCCATCCCCTCCCACCCTCATTCCCCCCTTTAGTTCATGTCTATGTGTCTTAAGTTCTTTAGTGTCTACATGTCCCATACTATTCCTACCCTCCCCCTGTCTATTTTCTCCCTACTGTCTATGCTACTTATTCTCTATATCTTTTCCCCCTTCCTTCCTCCTCCTACTTCCCTATTGCTAACCCTCCATTTGATGACTTTTTTTTACTGTTCATATTTTTAAGCTTCTTTTTCTTAGGTAAGTCCCTTTAACATTTCATATAGTAAGGGCTTGGTGATGATGAACTCTTTTAACTTGGCCTTGTCTAGAAGCACTTTATCTGCCCTTCCATTCTAAATGAAAGCTTTGCTGGACAGAGCAATCTGGGATGTAGGCCCTTGCTTTTCATGACTTGGAATACTTCTTGCCAGCCCCTTCTTGCCTATAAGGTCTCTTTTGAGAAATCAGCTGACAGTCTGATGGGAACTCCTTTGTAGGTTACTGTCGCCTTGTCTCTTGCTGCTTCTAGGATTCTTTCCTTCATTTTTACTTTGGCTAATGTAATTATGATGTGCCTTGGCGTGTTCCTCCTTGGGTCCAACCTTTTTGGGACTCTGTGAGCTTCCTGGACTTCCTGAAAGTCTATTTCCCTTGCCAGATTGGGGAAGTTTTCCTTTAATATCTGTTTCAATAAGTTCTCAATTTGTTGCTTTTCCACTTCCCCTTCTGGTACCCCTATAATTCGGATGTTGGAACGTTTAAAGGTGTCCTGGAGGTCCCTAAGCCTCTCCTCAGTTTTTTGAATTCTTGTTTCTTCATTCTTTTCTGTTTGGTTGTTCCTTTCTTCCTTCTGATCCACTCGATTGATTTGAGTCCCAGTTTTCTTCCCCTCACTATTGGTTCCCTGTGTGTTTTCCTTCATTTCTCTTATCGTAGCCTGCATTTGTTCACCTAATTTATGTCCAAAGTCAACCAATTCTGTGAGCTTCCTGATCACCAGTGCTTTGAACTGTGCATCTGGTAATTCGGCAATTTCTTGGTCACTTAAAAAAATTGGTTCTGGGTCTTTCAAATATGTTTGAGCCATCTTTTTAATTTTCCTTTGGTTTGGATGCGGCTGTTTCGTAAGGGCGGCGGAGCCTTAGGTGTTCACGGGGCGGGGCACCCCAGTCGCTGGGTTGTGACGTTGTATGTGGGGGCGGGGTCTGAGAGGGAACAATGGCGCCTGCTTGGCTCTCTCTAGGACTTCCGTTCCCTCCACTGCCTCCCACAAGCAAACTGGGCCCTTGCTGTGCTGGCTCCCGGGCGGTGGGCTGGTGTACTTTCTCGGACTCTGTGGGCCTCCCCGAGAAGTCTCCTGTGAGGCTGGGAGAGTCTCCTGGCCTCAGTTCCCAGACGGGGCTCTTAAGCTTTGATATGTGGCGGCGCTGCCCGTTTTCGCTTAGTTTGTGCTCAAACGTGTGGCTGCGGACAGCCAGCTGCCCTGCGCCCCTCACTGGGTCTGCTAGTCACCTCTGTGCTTCTGCGCCCAGTGTCCGCCACCGGTCCGTCCGCTGCCGTCTGCACCCTGCGCGCCTGCCAGCCAGCGCCTCTTCCCGCCGGGACCCCTCGACCCCACTTCGCAGGCCTCCCGACTCCGCCGCTCCTTACCGGTCTGGATGTACTGGAGCCCGACTTCTGTTCAATTAATTTCTCTCTGTTCTGGTTGTTAATTGTTTCTCAATCTTTGTTGTCTTCAGTCTTGGTTGTGCGAGGAAGCACAATGTGACTGCCTATGCCTCCATCTTGGCCGGAACTCCCGTGTTCACCCATTTTATTATACCTTTTTATTATAATTAATTTTTATTTTTGAAGATTATTGATTTATTTATTTTTTAGAGAGGGGGAAGGGAAGGGAGAAAGAGAGGGAGAGAAACATCAATGTGTGGTTGCCTCACGTGTGCCCCCTACTGGGGACATGGCCTGAAACCCTAGTCAGGCATGTGCCCTGACTAGGAGTTGAACCAGCGGTGCTTTGGTTCACAGGCTGACTCAGTCCTCTGAGCTGCAGCAGCCAGGCTATTATAATTTCTGAATGTAAGAGTATCGTGCTTGTTGGGAAAAACAATTAAGCAGTACAAAAGGCTGTAAGGACCCAATTGCACTTTCCAGAAGTAAGTTCTGCAAACCAGCATGTCCTCTCCCAGTCAAAAGCTTGCAGACATGTGTGCATAAGCACAGTGGGAACCTGCTCCACACACTGCTCTGCGACTTGGACAGTAGACCCGGGTTTCTGCTCTACTCAGGCACGTACAGAGCTGCTCGCTCTTACAAATGACTGCCTGGTGTTTACCGTGCGCCGCTGCCATAATTTTCCATGCTCCCATCACCCATTATGTTTCCACCTAAACTTTCAGATAAGAAACTTTCTCTGCGTCTGTCCCTCTATTTCAGGAACCCATACTATAGTTTCTGATTCTACGGCTTAACCCCCCCCCCCCCCCCCATCCCCTGTGTGAGATGGGCTACTTCTCATCTCAGGTCGAGGAATTGTAGCGACGGGAGATGGTGGGCTGGCGGTGGGGGGCCGGGGCTTCACTTCTGAGTGGGCCCCAGTGTGACTTCCTGAGGCTCCCCCATCCCAGCGCCCGCACCTGCTTCCTCGCCAGCTGCCCCCCAGAACCTGCCCATCACCGAGCCAGGCACAAAGGAGCCCGGTTCCTTCATGTTCTGTTTTCTGCTCGTTGCTGTATTTGGGAGGAAGCTGCTTTTGTTTATGTCTCTTAAACGCACTAGTGAATTCCCCCAACTTTTACCTTTCGATTCTTAAATAAAACAGACATTTTCTTTAAGTTGTTTCTTTGTTTCTAAAAAAAAGAATAGCCAAAAGCTTTTCATGATACTTTGTTTTGAATCAACAAAAAATTTCCCTTTAAAGGTTCCTTTCATCTTCTAAGGCTTGTTTCCTAATGGTAACATTTCTATTATAATATTTTAAAAGTTAGCAAGAAATTCTCCCTCCCCCTCATCCCCACCTCTGCCCCAGACGTGCAGAGACTGAGTGACCCGAAACCCCATGGGGAGCCTCCACCCTGCCGGAGATGTGTTTCTGCAGCTGCCAGCCTATTGTGAACTTCTGAAACCGTTTCGAGGGTGGTTCAGGATTGTTTGGCCCCGTTGTTGATGTGGTGGGTTCGTGAGCACCTGAGTGCTGCAGGCGGGAGCAGCGGGGCCTGCGGGAAAAGACGAAAAGGGGCTCAGGAAGGAAGCAGGAAGCCTGGACGGAGGGAGGCAGGAATCCTGCTGGCAGCTTAAAGCTGCGGAAATGAGCGTGCTGTTCTTGCCGGAAGGTCTGGAGTGAAGGGCTACACATCCCGGGGTCTTTGCATTCTGTATATTTCTTAAATGAGCCCATCTGGATTTTTCTTTTAGGGTGTGCTTTCAAAAAAGAGCTGTATTTTCTGAATCCAGCTGTGAATTAGGAGATTGGCCGTCCTTCGGGGACAATGTGGGGACCTATCCCTGAGACCGTAGGCTCCCTGTGCTGCTGGGTTCGGGATGGTGGGAAGTTAGTGGGTGACTCCCAACTTTGTTTCTGGATGAGTTCTTTTTCATGGGGGATTTAATTGTGCCCTGAGACATAACTGCGGTTCAGTTCTCTTGGATGGACCTTCTGCCCCCTCTCACGTCCCCAGACCTTCGTGCCTCGGTGTCGAGACATTGACTTCGGGGGCTGGCCGGCTCGAGTCTCTCCTGGCACACACAGCTCACCTCTTGCCAGCACCTGGGGAGGAAACTTGGTTTTGTGTCTTCTGCTCCCGTCAGGCAAGAGGCGTTTTTTCAATGATGTGGTTAAAACTGTGTAGTCTGAGGCTTTCCTTGGGCACCTGGGGAGCTCTGGGCACAGACGGCTGCCTGCTCAGCCCACTGCCTCTGAGCCTGCCCACGGGATGTAGCACAGGGCCTGCCGATCCTGCTTGACCCCACTGCCAGCTGCTGCTGCAGCCAGAGGTTCCCCGGGAGGGCGGCTTGGGTGTCTCCCCCCATATGCTTCCCCTGCCTGTCTGCTCTGCCAGGCTCTGCGCTGGGTGCTGGGGGGCCCCAAGTGGAGTCGTGTCTCCGCATTACAGGTGTGTTCACGATTAGGGGAGAGAAGACTCACGTGTGAGCTGTGGTGTAAGGCAGAGAAGGCGAGGGAAAAGTGAGGAGCGTTTGCGGCTGAGCCACTCAAAGCCTCAGAATGGAGGGGTGGCTGGCTGGCGTTGGGCCAGGGGAGCAAGGAGGCTCTGACAGGTGCAGTGGGGACAGGTCGGGGACAGACTGGGTGAGGGTGCCTCCACCGGACCCATTGCGTGAGGTGCAGGGAGGAGAGAACAAATTATGGAATACCACCTACGGATTTCCAGCTTCCCTGTAGAAAGTTCAAGGGCGAGTGTTTAAACATCCACAGCCAAGGCAGAGGTGGCCTGCGAGGAAGCTAGGTTTGTTCTTGTAGTTACTTGCCTCGTGCCCTTCTAGCTCATTCGAAGGGTTTCTGGTAAACTCAAGAAAGCGTGGTGCCTGAAGAAAGCAGAGGAGCTGGGTCGAGTGTGGACGTGCAGGCGCACGTGAGTGTGTTTAGAGCTTTGTTCAGGCGGTCTAAGTGCTCGGCGTCTGCTGGGTTGGGTAAGAGGTGTGTTCCAGACCAACTGTGTTCCCAGGCAGGCCTCTGTTTCCAGGCCAGCGTTCCGCCCGATGACAAGGCAGCTTTGTGAGTCATTGGCTGCCGTGGTGCAGAGGGTTCAGGATAGCTCCCCACGCTGGCCCGGTGGGTGTCCTGCTAGGCCTGGGGCCCCTCAGGAATGGCACCTGTTGAAGGGGAGAGCCTTGGGACTGTGGGCCTTGGGGCGGTACTGTGTTGTGGGCAGCCAGAGCCTCCGAAACCTGGTGAGGGTGTGGAGCCCAGGCCCCAGGGAGGTGAAGGTCAGATCGGGTCCAAAGGCATGTTGCTCAGGGCCACTTCTCTCTCGTGCCATCATGTAGCCCCAGCGTGGGGGACAGTCGTGGGTCACCCAGGCAACCCATGGGGGTGAGGGTGACTCAGGGGGAGGGTCTCTAGCTAGGGTTCCAGATGAATCTTTTATCACTTTTGGAGCAGATATTGGTGAGACTCCGGGAGGGTATCACTTATGTTATTCAAGTTTCTATTCCTTGTATGAAGTCCTAGAAAACATGGGCTGAGTCAGAATCTCGTGGCTTGGTTTTTGTTTTCAAATCCGGATACTGTAGAGGACTCTTGGAAAATTGGAGTGAGTCCAGAAGAAAAATCTAGATGGCTAATGGACCAGAACGTCCTCACAAGCAGCAGAAGGACCCAAGGATATTAGCTGGAGAAGCCAGACAGTTTTCTCAGGGGGTAGAGGGATAAGATGGACATTATCTTCCAGAAAAGACAGAAATTATGTTTGTGTGTGCAGTGGTTACCCCTGGCGTCAGACCTCCGGAGAGCCTACGGGGGGCTGACTGTGACTCTGTGTGCAGAATAGTTACATCTGAAGGTGAGTGAGCTGGTTTGGAAGGTCTCCTTTTGGGTCCGCAGACTGTCAGAGTGGAAGAGAGTAACAGAAAGAACAGCAACACCCAGGACGGCAGCAGCTGTTGCGCTAACTCCTAGGGGTTGAACGGTCTGGCTGGGGGTGGGGGGTGCGGGTGGCAGAGCCAGCCTCTGAACTGGGGCAGGCAGACCCCAGAGCCTGCCTTCTTCGTGCTCTTCCGCCTGGTCGGCCTGAAACCCAGTGCTTCCGGGGGAGAGAATGTGAGTGGTCCAGGAAAGGTGTCTGTGTCCACGCTGGTTCTTCGTTGGAACTGGGCATCAGAATCATCTGGGTAATTTTTCATCACATATGTCGGGGATCCACTTTCCCAGTCCTCACACTCTGATCAGGAACCGGAGTGATGGGGTCTGACCTTGGATGTGGCAGCCTGGGCCGATATCGCTCAGGGTGCCTGTGGCTGTCGGCTCAGGGTGCGCATCTGACAGCAGGAGGCAGTGAGGCCAGGTGTGCCCTCTGAGACCAGCTCAGGAAACCCCCGGATGCCTGCCGTTCGTTTAGAACGAAGACTCGGTGGTTTGCTACACTTAGTCACGCAGTGTTTGAGCTCACTGAATCCCTCTTTTTGTGAGCAGGTTGAGGGCAGGGGCTACACAAAGCCACTGAAAGCGGCAGAGCCGGGCCTGGAGGCCACGTCCTCTACTCGTGGGGCGGTCTTCTCCTAAGAAGAGCTCCTCATAGGAGTTCTAGGGTAGGAAGAATTCTAGAATAATGGGGAATCTCTGTGGAAACAACAGAACTTGTCCCTCTATCTGGAAGTCTTTTACTGAGCACCTTAGCTAAATAGGCTATGTCCACGTGACCTGGTTCCTTTTCTGTGGCCCATTCAAAGGAACCACACGGAGGGGTAGGCTGTGTGCTCGGGGACTCACCCTGGTGGACGGGGGTAAAGAAGAGCCTGGAACTTAACATCCTCTCTTGTCACAAGGTGAATGTTTCTTTCCAGGCCCCGGCTTCCCTTAGGTAGAAGTCGGACGGGCTTGCGCGGAAGAGCCCTTTGCTGGGGAACTGTAAGGACTAGTTCTCCACCGCTCTGTTTTCTGATCTGTGTTCCCCTCCTCTTTGGTGCTTCCTGGGGGCACAGGAGGCATGTTGTGTTACAACTGTTCCGTATAGTGAATCGCTGTTCTGTTTCATCCTCCTTGTAGGCTTGTAAGAGAAGTTACTTTCCTGTTTCGTCATCACCAAGGCCCAGAGGGGGTACCCGGCTTGCCCAAGGGCCACGGTGAGAAGGCGGGCCTCCTGGCCTGTTTAGAGTTTCTCCCTGGCAGTGTTACTCAGGGGCCCCAGACTTACTGAACTCGCATCTGTGTGGGTCCCAGGATCCCCGGGTGGTCCTCACGCACGGGGAAGTGTCAGCTGGGCCGGTTGGAGCTGCGCCTCCATGGGGACTTTAACCCTTCCCTTGGGGGTGGATGGAAATGATGCATTTTCCGTCCTGACTGTGCTCTGCTGTGGGGTGGGCTGTGGGGAAGGGAGGAGCTTGTAGGTCATCAACTATGTGACTTTCAAATGTTCTTTGTTCTGTCACCGCTTGTTGTGAAAAGAGTTCTCGGGAGACTCCTAGAGGCCCCATCCCACTGGGCTTAGATAGTCGCTTGCACTGGGGTCAGTCCCACCACCCTCTCAGGGGAAGGCGGTCCCTGTCAGGAGGTCAGGAGGAGAGGCGGTTGGACCCCTTCTCCTGAGGGCCTGGAGGCCAAGCTGGTCAGAGTGTCGGGGCTCCCGGAGGTAGTGCGTGGCATTGACCACTGAGCCGCTGTCACTGGCCAGGGGGCTGTGTGGCGTCAGGGGGCTGACAGTGACTGTCACAGCAGAGTTTTCGCTGAACCCCATAGCATGAGGACAGGACACCCTGTGTCTCAGCATCTGAAATGAAACCAGCTGGGGCCCCCAGACTGTACAATGCCTTCGCATCGCAGGACGTGCCGGGGAAACCACGCTGCAGGCTGGGGCCCATGCCCACAGGAGTGACCCTTCGCCAACATGCAGAGTTGGTACTGCAGAGCATCCTCCCGCAGGACACTGCTGGAGCCGTCGGCCGGGCGGGGGAAGGGGTGTGCTGGCTCCAGCAGGCCGGGGCGAGTGTCCCACTGAACCAGAACTCCCTGCTGACTTCTTTTTCCCTCCTGTCCCTCCTTCAAGGTCGGCCTCCGACAACTAGACATGTCTCTGCTCTGCCAGCTGTACAGCCTCCATGAGTCCATCCAGGAGTACAAGGGGGCGTGCCAGGCGGCTGCCAGCGCCGACGGCAGCTACGCCCTGGAGAACGGCTTCTTCGATGAGGAGGAAGAGGATTTCCAGGAGCAGAGCTCGCCCAGCGATGGGCGGGAACGAGGCCCCCCGAGGGACCTGTCACTGCCCACCTCCGCCCTCTCCAGCGGGGACTGGATTCTGGAGTCCATCTAGACTCTAGATTCTAGGAGGTCTCCGGAGGGAGGTGACTTCCAGACACACTGTCAGCATTTGCTTCTCTTGCAAGGAGGCGCCCTGCCCCTCCCTAGAGGCCGGGCCCCAGGCCTGTGAGACCGGTGCAGCCAGGTGTGCTGGCAGGGAGCTCTCTGTGGGCACTGGTGGCAGTGTGCTTTGATGGCCGAGGTTCTGCAGTACCGTGGACATGCCGGCACCGAGGCTCTGTTGCCGAGACTCAGGACGAGACCGGGGTTCCCAGAGAAGGTCCTCATGGTGTTTCCTGCCGGACGACTTCCAGCTGGACCCTTCCCAACAGGTGGCAGACGGTCTGCGCCCTCCGCTGCGGGGCTCGCCTCCAGTTCGCCATGCACCGACACTAACATCTCACTCCTTCTGCCTCAGCACCGTGGGCCGCCTTTTCTGCTGTTTCGTGAGGTTTTCAGGCCTCTTGGTTGAGCTTTATTTATTTCTAAGCTGCACTACTAACTGTCCGGGTGACTCAGTGGAAGCTTTTTACCGAAAAAGTACACATATCAGATCATGCCAATCAACTAACTGCATTCTCTTAACTTGTCAACATTTGTATCACTCTCGCCCATCAGCTTCAGGGGAAGGAGGAGAGTGCGGAGGTGTGTGGAGAGGGGGAACGGGCAAGGTCCTGCTTTGTGTCCCGTATCGGGTGGCAAACGCTTTCATTTAAAACATTCTCAATGTTAACTAGTATGGTAGAGAGGCAACCCTCTTCTTCACTCAGAGCAGCGATCACTCACCTTAAGCCTTAATGTATTTATTGAAATCCTTTATGAACACTTTCCACTTTGTAGGCCAAAAACGAGGATAAAATGTTGAACTCTCTTGTCTGTGGTTGTGTTTATTTTGGTCTGAACTCGGAATCATCCACTGTCAGAGCTTGAATGCATTGAATCTAATCAAATACTGAAAGAAAGTTACACATATGGCATGTGAAGAATCTGAAAGAAGCTTTATTCCTCTGCTAACTTCTTGGAAGTGCTGGGTGTGCAGTGCACTGGTTACAGGGGGGTCTCAGGGCTGTTCAGCCTTTGAATACTCCAGACCCCTCACTCCTCTCCTTTTGGTGCGGTAATTGCTTATTAGCGCCCCTGTGGGGTGAGGGAGAGGAAGTAAAACTGGTCCTCATGAAAGGGCTTGCTGACAGGCTGTTGTGGACACGACCCCGTGCCAGGAACTGGGGTGAGGTGCAGAAAAGGAAGCTCCTTCCTGCTTACTTCCTGTGCTGAAAGTAGCAGCTAAGTGAGGGATGGCTTCAGCTGGTGACTGTTCAGAGGGGAAGAGAAGCTGAAACTGTCAGACGCAAGGGGAAGTCTGTTCCTTCGAGGCTGGGCCGCTGCTTAACCTGAGTTGAACTTGAGGTCAGCTGTCCTCAACCCTGACCACGGTGGAATCACTTTGGGTCCTTTAGGAAAACACTGAGGCTCGTTCCGATTTCCATGGGAAGGAGCGGGACCTAGGCGTGTGTGTGGTGTCAGGTCAGGTTGAGATCTGGGGCTCCAGGCGTGGTCTGTGGAATGCGCAGCCCTGGAAACGTGGTGGAGAGGCACCGACTTCCACCCACCCTGGCTGCCGGATCGGGCTTGCGTCTCAACAAGATGCGCCGGCAAGAGTTGTGCACCAAGTTCAGGAAGCGAGGCTGTGTGTCAGCCCAGTGCCAGCTCTGCTGCTGCAGTGCCTCCCAGCACGACAGAACTGCCTGGCCGGCCCCTGGCCCCCGGTCCCCGGTCCCTGGTCCCCAGTCCCCCGGCACGGCCACAAGTTCCAGGGCTCTGAGAATAGGCTCACCATTTCCAGGTGTGAGCTTGCCGCTGGCTCAGGCTGGGGGTCCCTCTGGTTCAGAGTGTGTGCTCCCCCCAGTCTGCCTCCCCTGGCTCTTCTGGAACCGCCGTGATTCACAGAGAGCACCTCCTCCTGCTCTTGTGGGATATGCTGTCAGAGTCGGAAGCACAGGGGGTGAAGACACGCCAGGGGCCTGGCCCTTACTGCTGGGAAGGCGAACACGGGCCTTCTCCAGGGGAGAAGGGGCACGTGCACAGACACCACGGCAGGTTTCAGTGCTCCGTCTGAGGGGGCATACAGGGCCCGGCACAAATAACGCCCCCTTTTCATTACAAGATCATACGCTTGTCATTCTGTAACATAACGACACCCCACTCCAGCACACCGTGTGACACTTTAGGTGAGATATTCAATTGCTGTCCATCTCATGCGAGACATTCACATACCCTACCAGCCACACGCAAGCAGGCTTTTATTTCTGCTGGACCCTGCATAAAAATCACCCCAAACTTTCTCTTACTCCAGACGTAATGTACTGTTGTAAATACCACTTGGCAAGGAATATTAAAGCTTACCAGATCATAAAGTGTTTTCTGATCCACACTCCTTGCAAAGGCCCCACAGAGGACTAGAGAACAAATTCAGCTGGTGCCCCTCACTGCTGCCTGGCAGACACCGTCACCTGTCAGTTCAGAGTGGGGCTGCTTTGCTCTTCAGTGGCCAGCAGGGTGCGGTAGACAGTAAGGTGTCCCGCATTAGCTGGTGCAGGCTGGAGAAACCCTGCTTTAGTCTGTCTAGCAACAGACAAGGTAGTTTTAGAGAAGTGCCGTTAGCTTTCCAGCAGTCACTTAACCCACCCGACTCCTCGCTTTCATTCCTAATCCAGAGCGATGTCATTCACTCAAATAACATTTATTTCACTCTTTTCTGGGTCCCTTTTAGCCAGGCACGGAGAACATAGCATGAGGCACATGAAGAGCACAGGCAGATGGGACAGTTCCCCAAACACCTGATAGGCGAGGTCACTACTGCCACCCGGGAGGAAACATGGGCCACTGCGGCCTCGAAGGAGACGCAGCAGGTCCTTGGGGGTGCTGGCGGAGACAGCCTCTGAGCTGGCTAGAAGGGGAGGTTCTTCAGGAGGCAGAAGGAATGCCAGAGACAAAGTCTCCAAAGGCTTGTGTGTGCTGCTGTGTGCGTTCCCAAACCGTTTTCATTTCTGTAATAAAGCGCAGGTTGAGTGGTCTGCCTACGGTCGTGGCTAAAGGAGAGCAGAGCTGGAGTCTCTGTGTGGTTCGTGCTGTGTCTGCGTAGAAGGCACAGGCGGGTGCTGGGGAGATGTCAGGTCCACCACACAGGGCTCTATTATTGAATTGTTTGTTGTGTGGTGTTTTTCAGCAGGATCTCGGTCTGACTTCTACGTATACCAGCCTGGCTTCCTCCAGAGCCTGTGATTACACACATCTGCCAAGTGTAAGGGAGACAGAAGGCTCTATGGCCACCACTGCTTCGGGCGAGTTGGCTATTCGGTTTCATCTGTTTGCCCAAAGAAAAGTCACTGGTTGTAAAGCCCAAGCATGCCCGGTCATCTCATCCTCCTGGAAGACTGTACTCTTGGTTCAGAGATTCGTGTCTGAGTCCATTCTGTGTGGAGGCGGTAGGGCTTATGTTGGCAGATGACATCGGAGTTACACTTGAAGGACAGCTGACATCAGCCTGCTAGATCACAGTTTCCTGGGTGAAAATGCTAGGGGGTGCATGGGCCTCAGGACCACCTAGGGTGGGCTTTGGAGAAACTGTTGACGGCCTGCCTTTTGCTTCTGTTCCAACCAAATGTGGTGAGAGTGCATGACCTTTCTCTTCACTTCTCTGGCCAAGGGTCAGCTGAGGACAGGCCCCCAGATACCCAGTTTCCTGTCTGGTTCTCCCAACCCGTGGAGGGGCTAGCACAAGCAAGGCCAGTGCCTCTAGAATGCTGAGTGAAGCTTTCACTAAATACACTAGCGACGCAGTCTTAGGGAAGGTAAAGCACGAGGCAGTTGTGAGGCAGAATTCTAGCCCTAGGGGGCAGATGCCTGAGACAGGAGAGGACGGGCAGTACCAACAGGATAATTACTTCGGCCAGCCTCAGGCAGAAGGACCCCTCTCCCTGCTTCCCACTTTGTCTCCGAGACAAAGAAGCTTTAGTGAAAGTAAGTGATGGGTGGGAAGGGGCCCCAGGAACTCGGAAACCACTGTTACTGGGACGGGGACACTGGCGGGAGGGGCACTTGCCTTAGACACAGACATGGGCAGCCCTGGCCGGGTGGCTTAGCTGGTTGGAGTGTCGTCCGGTGCACCAAAAGTTTGCTGGTTTGATTTGCAGTTGGGCGGACGGGTATGGGAGGCAACTGATCGATGTTTCTGTCTCTCCCTCTCTTTAACATATCCTCTGGTGAGGATGAAATAAACAGACATGGTTAAAGGCACAGTCACCACAGAGCCTGAGAAAATGTCCCAGTTCCCTCGAGAGGGAGCAGCTCTGTTCTGGGATGTTGGGGGAGAGCACCTTACCCTTCAGTCCCCTGCTTTTCCCTCCTGTCAGGATGATATGATGCCAGAGCAGGGCTCGGGGAGGAGGAGTGAAAGACCGTTTGAGATGGTTTCCAGAACATCATCGGGGATGGAGACAGGAAGCTCCTGTGAGATTCCCGAGTGCAGCACGGAGGTAGGGAAGGCGCTGGGATCTGAGGTCGAAGGCACGCTGCTGATGGAGCCCAGTGTAAGAGGGCCTCGGGAATCAGATGACAGAAGCAGATGACGAGGTTGGGGGCGAGGAGGCTGCTTCCCACCCGGCTCAGCTTGCAGTTGCTGTTTCTCACCAGGACAGGGCAGCCAGCAGCACCCCCCCTGGGTCTCTGGGGGCCAGTCCCCATTGGCCTTCCTGGCAGAAATACCAGGGAAGACAAGTTCCTCTCAACACACCCGCAATCGTCATGCCCCACACGACTTCTCTCGAGGAGTTTCTATCAGACACACCCTAACGACTGGCATTGACCGTGAACCTGTATAGGCTCGGTGCGCAGGCACGGCATTTGCACTGTGCGGAGACCTCCGTTGGAGGGGACCCAGCGGGAGACCTGGAAGCTGACCGACAGCCCCTGCTGCTGACGCAGAACGGAAGCACGCCCCGCACGCAGGGCAGGGGGCACTCCATGTGCCTGCATGTGCGGTTACCGCCCCGAAATGGGTCGATGGGACTTACATATCGTCTTTGTTCTGAGAACTATTTAAGGCCGCTTTGTAAAAATTCACACAATGCAGCAAGTTGCAGTCTTTTTTAAAAGTGGGTTTAGAAATCGGCACAAAGGGAAAACAAGGGCAGGACAGGTAAGATGAAGCCGGGTGCAAAATCAGCCCAAGGAGCGCCTGCTGGGAGACAGACAAGTGCCGTTGGCTGGCAGAATATAAATGAGGCTTTCTGACCTTGAAGTCCAGTGAAGGCCAGAGATGGGTGGTGAATGCCCAGTTCTAGGGCAGGCGTTGGCCTTGGCGTTTCCCTGCCCATGGTCCCAGCAAGGCGATTCCTGGAAAACACGGGAAGAGTTAGAACAGCATTCTTCACAGGTCGCAAGGAAATGTGAAGGGTTCCATGGAATCCGCGCCTAGCTGATGCAGGACCTCTGTCACTCAGCGTCAGGGCGTGTGCTCCAACAGCCCCGAGGGCAGGTGGCTGTGTCGAAAGGGACTTTTCAGAGAGCTCTTTGTCCTGCCCTGGCGTCTGCCTCGGCGTCTGCCTCCCTGTGACTTTTCACAGGTGTGTCCTGCTCAAGTTTGGGATGCTGTGTGTTTGTGTGTGTGTCGAGGGGCTGCTATCAGCCAGGTGACTTTGGGGTAGGTTGAAAAATGCACCCCTTCCCGTCCTGGCCACCAAGATATCTTGGACAAAGATATAATCTCTGGAATTTGTCAATGTTACCTTATTTTGAAAAAAAGACCTTCACAGATGTGATTATGGTAGGAATCTCAAGATCACCAGATTATCCTGGGTCATACAGCTGGGCCCTGAATGCCAGCCCAGATGTCCACGAGGTGGAGTGTGAAGACGGACGAGAGACTGATGTGGCTATGAGCCAAGGAATGGCGGCTGCCACCAAAAGCCAGAAGAGGCATGGGGCAGTTTCCACTTGTGCCTCTGAAGGGTGTGTGGCTCTGCTGACACCTTGACTTTGGCCCAGGGAAAGTGATGGGACTTCTACTGTCCAGAACTGGGAGAGACTAAATTTGTTGTTTTAAACCACCAAGCTTGTGACCATTTGTTATAGCATCCATGGGAAACTAATACAGATTCCTAGGTGCCTTATGTTCTTCCCCCTTAGGCCTGCATCTGTGCCGTGACAGGACTTCCTCCATCAATCTGCTGGCTGAACACGCTGACCCTTTCAGCATCCACTCCTCGGGATACATGTCCTGTTGGCTCTTAGAGCCAACGTTAATCCACAGGAATCTTCTAGGATTTAATGACTTAATAAGCCCTTAAACCAGGGCCTGGCACAAAGTTAGAGTATGTATAAATATTTGTTAAATAGGAATAAATAAATTGAATCCTGTTTTGGGTACTGAGGTTCTTGCTTTTGTGATGCTTTCCCTCAAGGGGCTCATCAGGATCCAGAGACCATGTTAAATTCAGTCTTGGGTTAAGAACATTTCCCTTCAGACTGTGCCCCCAATTTTGTAACAAAAGGACATGGTCAGATCTCGTGTTGAATACCAGAAAGACACAACACAACTCCGAAGGGTCGCAGCTTCCCACAGAGGGGAGAACGGAACCCACTGCACATGTTCCTCTGTCGCTTGGTGCCTCGGAGACGAAGGACTAATATTTTAACCCGGTTTTAGTCCATTAAGTTCCCAATTTACTCAAAGCTCTCTTGTTCTTTACTCCTAACTGTATTTGAAGAACAGGAAATTATCCCCTTTCTTTACACAGGAAAATAGACCCAAGGACCAACATACCTCCCAGCATTAGACCAGGAGTAGAGGCCAGGGTTTTAGTCCCAATTCTGTCCCTCTATGCCCTGTGACCTTGAGCAAATCCCTTGATTCTAAGTTTCAGTTTCTTCATTTAAGACTGATTTAAAAATACTTTAAAAATTTTTAGTCATTTTTGGTCTTATTTTAAAATCTAAAAATATTCTTTTTTGGGGGCTCATAGATACACCATGATGTTTTCCTCCAAATTTAGCTCAAAGGGCTTCAAAGGCTCTGATGGAAAGTCTTCTGACAAAAGGCCACTTGTTCGTCTCCTGTGCCTCACTAATGTCCCTGCAGTGCGCTCGGAAGCCGAGTCCCTCTGATTCTGGGCTCTGCTGCCAGCGCAGGTTGTCAGTGTGGCCCCTGTGTGACTCGACTGATGGCTGAGCGTACGTGCCTCTCGGGAGAAGTGGGGACGTTGAAAAGGGATTTAATCACTATACCTTTGAGTGGATTTTCATAGAAACACCTTTTTTCCTTGTCATTGTTAGACAACATCTTGGTTTGGGGGCAGAGGGGCGGCTTGGAAAACAGACATCGTTCTAAGCATTGGCATCGCCACTACCTACCTTATAACTTCCCCGTGTAACGAAGCAGTTCTGCGGTCTCAGAAACATACACTTGTTTGAAAAGGGCAAAGCTTAAGCACTATAAAATGTAGGTGGTGGCTATGCGTGTTTTCCCTGTACAACCCTTTCAACTTTGTACCTGAAGCGTTTCGTCCATGTTGAGAATGCAGGGCCTCGGCCAGCAGAGGAAGAGCTGCGTGGATGGGCAGCTGGGTGGGTGGGCAGTGGGAGAAGGGGCCACCTTCTCCATGGACCGCCTGGCCACTGAATAGCAGCCCCGCCGCCTTCTCCCTGCTTGTGCCCTTCCTGTTCTTGCTCCCAGGAGGGAGGGAGGAGAGAACACCCGAATGCAGTTGAAGACCAGAGCTCACTACTGCTCACCGACACCTCACTGCCACAGAGGACAGAGGTATCTAACGCTCGATTTAAAAAAGTGAACAAATGCCTTTACGGTGATCGGGAAAGACTGGGGACGCATGGAGTGTGCATTTATACATGGGCGATGTGTTTCTCTTCACTAGTCTGAGTCGAAGATCAGATTTGAAAGTTATGATCCTTGTAGGGCATTTTATGTCATTTTGTCGACTCCTTGTTTTCCAATCGGCTTTTCCTTTCGGTTGAATGAATGCCTGTGAACCACTGTCCCCCCTTACACCTTCTGAGGCACAGGCTCCGTCTGGTGGTCAACACCCCGAGGCTGTTCTGGGGTGTCATCCTGACTGGTCGTGCTCTGTTTTCGCTTTGCCCTCGGGGTAAATGACCGCTCATGAGGCCCCTCATAGTCTGACTTTTACATGAATTCCCAGTCTTTTCACGGACGCCCGCTGCCCACACTTCCCAGTCGTGCTATCAACACTCTGTCCCCTGCACACACGTGACGCTCTGCCCGCTAAGACTCCGCGTGCACTGCCAGGGACACTGGGAGTTCCTTTCCTTTCCCCCGCTTCTTGGGACCCCTTCTCAGCTTCTAAGGCTGGAGTAGGTGTCCCTGCTGTGTATTTCTCCAGGACCCTGCACTTGCCTTTCATAGCCCTTATCACGCTGGACTGCAGTTAGCTGCTTGTGTTTCTAAATACACGTCTTACTCACCACTGTATTCACAAAGTCTGACACCCATACAGTAGGTGCTTGGTGGTTTCTGTCCAAAGTGTAAGTAAATAATGAGGAAAGGAACTAGTGAGTGAAACAGGGCGAGAGAAAAGGGGGAAGGTCATATTGATTTCCGTAAAAATAGCTTCATTGAGATATAATTCACCCTTGTAAAGTATACAATTCAGTTATTTTTAGTTATTTATTTCTGGACCAGCCAATTTGAAAGGTAACATATAGGGGAAGATACTGAATTGGAAAAAATTTTAAAAAGCTTTAAAGTCAGTTTACTCTGACTTTATTAAAAGTTCTATTGTTATAAGAATACAAAATATTGTTTTAAATATATTATTTAAAGTCAGTAACTTAACATTTAAATTAAAAGATATAAAAATGCCATAGGCATGAAACACACATTTTTAAAAAAAATTTTTAGAGAAGAGTGAGGATGGGGCAGGGAAAGAGAGAGAAATATTGATTTGAGTGGTTTCACTTATTCATGCCTTCATTGGTTGATTCTCATATGTGCCCTGAATGGGGTCAAACCAGCAACCCTGGCTTATTGGGACGACGCTCTAACCAGCTGAGCTACCCAGCCAGGGCTGAAGCACAGATTTTTACTATGAATCATGAATGCATGTCCCTCTCTTCATTTCAGTGCTCACCTGGAGTGATCTGTAATGTACAAATCCTCATTTGTTGCACACAACATCCCTTGTGCTTGTGTGAGAGTTTGTGTGGGTCTGGGGGTGTCTGTATGTGGTTAGGCTGTTTCCTGCACGCAGGGGTGAGGGGTTGTAGGTCGGGGTTTCGAATGCCATAAGCATCGCCTTCTTTTTCAGGAAGTACATCCAAAATTTTACTCAACAGGAACGAGGAGCTTGGTTGTATCCGCCTTTTCTTCTTCAGACGCAGCTGGTCACGCCACAGACAGTAAAGAACCCGCTGTGGGTGACGACAGGGGTCTGTGGAACAGGACAGTCTGCTGGAACCAACCAGCACACACTCACTGGGTTGGGCCCTGCACGACGGGGGACACAGGGGGACCTCAGCCATGGTTTCTCTTGGCACTGGACCTGGGGGAGTCAGGGAGCGTCAGCACGAACACGTGGACTCGAACAGCATCTGACACAACAGAGCTGACGTGGCAGAGGACAACGGCTTCCGAGTGGCTATTACAGACGGTGTCCTTGTGTTCCTGACCAGAAATCATGGCGGGGGCACAGCATCTTCCCCGGGACAGTCTCAGAAGCTCCAGGACCCTCGACTGCTGAAGAGGCTGGCCCTGGGTGTGGGGCACTGGGAGGCCAACGAAGGAGTGTGGGGAGTCTTCCTTCATTGTGGGGAGCCACAATGACAGACTGCACCTGGTGGGCGAAGAAGAGGCCATGCCCGGGCCCCGGGGAGCGTGTAGCACGTCCCTGAGAGAAGGGGACTGCGGTGGAGCACAAGGGCAGGGACAGTCTGCGGAGAAGAGCTCAGGACCAGATTAAGGAGGGCCACACGGAAGCTTGGATGGAACTACGGTTCCTCGGGAAGAGATGAGGAGCCCCCGTGTCGGCCCCAGAAATGGGAGGAAGTGTGGGGGACAGCAGAGAGGAGCTCTGTGGACACGTGCGTGGCACCAGGAAGGGCCGAGGCCCAGGGAGGAGGTCCTCGTGAATGATGACGAGGGATGAGGGGCGTCTGAGTGATGGAGGACCAGGGACGCCGCCAGAGGAAAGCTAAGGGGAAAGGGTTCGCATGGAGGCAGACTGCACAGGGGTGAGGACGGCCTGGAGCTGTCTAGGAGGACCGCGTAGCAGACGAGGAAGGGGTTGCGGAGCGCTGCTTCAGCCTGCCCTCACAGGGCTCCGCTTCCTTCTGCCTATGGGCACAGGACTCAGGGGTCTGCCTGGGCCCGCAGGGAGGGGGTCGCGCGCAGGACAGAGAGGGCCCCAAGAGGACTCCGAGTGCAGCTCCAAGACTGCAGGGAGGGCCGGGGGAAGGGAAGACGCCCCGTCAGAGCAGTTCTGGTGTGAAGAAGGAAGCTCGAGGAATTCATTTGTAACACCCTCTGTTCTCAGCAAAGTGTCAGCAGACCCAGGAATAAGGCGTGTGGGGATGATTTCAGGCTGCTTGCTGGGAGGTTCACTAGAGGTGACCACAAGGCAGAGGTCCAGCAGAGGGAGGGTCTCTGCCTATGTAGGCATGGCCTGAGCAAGCGACAGCCACCGTGATCTATGGAGAAAACAGATGGCGAGACTCACCAAACAGCGCTAACAAGTCATGAGTCTGATAGAAGGGCAAGAAGCTGGCAGACTTCAAGGGGCTCAGCAACTGCCTCTAGGTTGCAGTGTGGATGATAGGGAGGCAAAGTAAGTCAGAAGTAGAAATCAGGGTCGCAGGACTAGACGTCACATGGCCGCACAGAGCAGGGCCGCACAATGCAGGGACGGCTGGGAAGGGCAGGAGAAGCTGTCAGTGGGACAGGCTCCGGAGTCTGAGACCCCCGGGGAGTGAGTTTGGGTGGAAGAGCTCGAGGAGTTGTGAGAACGGGCTCCAGGTGCAGGGAAGACATAGATGTGGGTGGCACTGAGCATGACAAAAGTGAAGGACCCTGTGAGACATGTACTAATGTCCTGGAGGCCAGGGGATGCTTGTGGGAGGGCCCTAGTTGTCTACGATGACATCTGTCTCACTTGAGAAGGGTACCTGTGTGAACGCATGCACACTCGGGTGCTCCGGTCCCTCTTCAGAAGTCTTGCGCCTTATAGATGGCGCAGTCACTCCCGAGGTCCCATTCCATCCTCCTGAAGAAGTAGACCATGGTGCTCTCCACCAGTAAGCCGCACAGGATGGCGCAGAGGGAGAGCTTGCGGGTGCTGTTTAGTGTCACTGGAGGAGAAGAGGCAGCCGGTAAGTTCTTCAGAGCTTATATCCGTGACACTGACATTGTTAAGTGACATGTAAATTAAGTGGTAGGAATGGGATTGCTTTGTAAAGATGGTTTTAGAAAAATCTCTATTTGTCCTTACTGATCTGTGCTGCAACCTCCTCCCACCTTCCCAGCTGCACACCTTTGGAGAGAACCAAAGTGTCTGCACGTAGCACAGACACTCTCGGAATCAAGGTGGATTCCCGTTGCTATGAAGAGGAGAGATAAAATATAGCCTCCAAGGTCATACAGAGAATAGCAGGAAAACCCGGTACTCCTAGTTTTACAGCTGACTAGACAACAGCACTATGATAGAAAGTATCAGCTAACAGCTCATTTAAAGTGGCGCTTCTCCCAAGGGGTGGGAAAACGCGGACACACAGGGGCCTCTCTCTCCCCTGCTGTAGTGGCACCCGCCCTGGCTTGGCAATGCCGACCATGTGAATTTGGACGAATCGTCGATGAGGTGGAGGTGACAGTGGCTGTCCTGCTAACTCCACAGGACAGAGACGAGGCGTGGGAAAACATTTGAAAACGACATAGTAGCGTGTGGTTAAACTGAACAAATATGAAACACGCTATGTATAAAGCACTGCAGAAATGTCAGGCCGTGTCACTGTTCTGCGGAGATCGCCAGCGGTTAATAGGTCACGTAAAAGCCACGATCTGGAACGGAGGCTACAAGCTCTCACGTGTGTGGGGAGCCGAGAGGACAGAATAAAGCAGGGCGCACCTCTGACTGCCTGGAAGTTTGAGGTGAGGACAAAGACCTTGATGAACCGCAGGCACAGCAGCGTGTACTCGTGCTCCCAGATGACCGCGGGGATCAGCAAGAGCTTTCCGTAGCTCGACAACAGTAAGGCTTTCAGCAGCAAGACAAAGTTGGGTTTTTTTTTGGTTGTGATGGATCGTTCTATCCACAGGAAAGTAAAAATGCCAATTAAAAAGGCAGCTTGTTCTAAGGAGGAAATGGGAAATAAAAATAAGAACGTCGCTATCCAAAAATACCACCGCCCCGTCAAAACAAACGACCACAGCCCAGGATGCAACGTGTCTGCTGACTTCATTAAACGCTTCATCAGGATCAATTTTTTTTCTCTTCCTCCTCTTTTTTTTCCTTTTGTGTCAAATCCCTCTAGTATAATTTCAGGAATATATTTCAACTACTCCTTCATGAAGTATTTCACCATCCACTGAAGAAAAGGTAACTCCACCCAGACTGTAATCATCAATTTTCTGAAGTTCCTTCTGGAAGTAGTTCTGTTGGACCATCCTAAGTGCTCGACCCCCACTTCCCCACAGGGAAGAATGAACAGAGGAGTGGAGGGTTTTAAATCTGAAAGATGGGCCCATCCTCGAAATTATGAAGGAAGACATTTTCCTTGTTTGTTCTTCCACTATGTATCGAGTGCCTGGTACCCACAAAGTTTCAAGTGCTCTGTCAGCTACACTGAAAGCTTCCTTTCATGATTTCAATAAACTTTGAGTGCAATTCCTTATCCTTCCAGGAAGTATTCATACACAGAGGTCACAAAGCAGCATACCTTTAGAAATTTTAAGAAGCTTTGCTTTAAAGCTTAAAATTATATTAGGTTCTAGTTCCTGGCTAATGTGATATGTTTAAGGCTATTTTTAGTACTACTGTGTACATTTGGGAATTCTCAGCATATAGATGAATTTTAAAACCTTGGGGCTGGACGAGAGGACCAAGGGAGTGACAGCAGATAGAGGGAAAAAAGGAGGACTAAAGAGGACATGTGGTCCAGAAAGGTGACATTGGAATGGATGACAATGTTTCCCAGTCGAAGGATGTTAGAAGCAGAGAGGCATGGAAACCAGTAAGTAATAAAACAGTCACAGAAATTAATGCAACACCATTCTGACCTGAGTCACGAGTTCAAGTTCTGAAGCACAGCGATTCCTGAACTTACGACTTCCCGGACGTGGCATCAGGACGTGATGCTGGGTGATGCCTGGCAGTTACCAATGTTTTAATAATGATGGGGCCCAGGCCATTTTCAAACTGGAAAATCAGACTTAAATTTAAGGATTTTGTCCACAATATTATGTCTCAAAGTATTTTATGAAACTCTTTCCACTGATAATATCCATCTGATGGATAAAGACCATCTATTCTGACGGTATTTCCATACCACAGGAGTGGTAACAAATAAAAAGAAAGCAGATAATTTGAACAAACTCACTTGGTAGGTTAGTGGTAGAAGTGGAAATGAACTCTCAAGTCCTAGACTAACTAGGTACCTTACTAGGTACCATGCACCTTACTTTGAATCCCAAGAGCAAGTGCCACTTGACTAAGAACAGAGAGAGCAGGGCTGATGTCCCTACCTAGGGAAGCAATTGCAAACATTCTGTAGAAATCCCACTCCTTAGCATATCTGATGAAGTCGTCGGGGTCCGTGTTCTGGCTTGAATCTTGGAGCTGCCACCACCTCAGATAGGCTTCACAAAGCAAACAAAATATGCAGAGTTTTCCGTGCATCTGGTAGTCAAAAAGACAGTGCCATTCAATTAGGTAAAATGAATTAATTGTACTGAATACTAATAGGTACAAACACAGCACGCACAGTATTTGTGGTTTTGAAAAATGTCGTATCTAGCCCTGGCTGGTGTGGCTCAGTGGTTGAGTGCCAGCCTGCAAATCAAATGTTGCAGGTTCGATTCCCAGTCAGGGCACATGCCTGGGTTGTGGGCCAGATACCCAGTAGGGGGCACACAAGAGGCAACCACACATTGATGTTTCTTTCCCTCTCTTTCTCCCTCCCTTCCCCTTTCTAAAAAATAAACAAAATATTGAAAAGAAAAGAAAAGAAAAATGTCCTACGCAGTAGTTTTTCAAATTCTGAAATTCCCACTGAAGTGTGTATTTGTATTCAGTCTGTAAGCCAGTGGTTCTTAATTAACAATGTCTTCATCAGGATCACATGCAGAGGTTTTTTTAAATACTAATAATGTCTGGGCCCCAATCCTGACTCAGAGTCTTTGGGAGTACATTCTAGACATGCATGCTTTGAAACAGTTCTGGAGGGAGGGGGGATTTCAATGTGCACCCCTAGTTAAGAATCACAGCTTTAAATAGAAATGTACCCTTCGTTAAGTTTTCAGCACTTGTCTTATAGACAGAATCAAGCATGGAATTTATGTGACTTGTGGTTGGTGGAAGTAGCGAAACAGAAAAGATTTAATCCGAAGATTCCATGATACTGTATAAGAAACTGTTAGTCTGAATGTGGATTTTTAAAAAATGCCCTGAGGTTGGATGAGTCTAAATTAATATATTGGAAGACAGCAAGTGAAATGTGCAAATCAGCTGGAAATTCTAAAGGGTGTAAAATTTTAGCAAAACAGAAATAACTAGGCAACAAGAATTGTTTTCTTTCCCTATCTGTTTCTCTCTGGGTTGAACTTTATCACAACAGAGTGGAACCGGTGCATGCAAGCCCACACAGCCTGGGACAGGGGCTCCAGCTGACACCCTGGCTCTGCCGGCTGCTGCGCTGTGGAACCACCCAGGGGCTGTACAGAGTACAGATGCCTGGACCCCATCCCCGAAGACTCTGATTTCCTTGGTTTGGGTTGAGGCTCTGACTTGTAAGGATTAGCCATGGCCCCCTCCCTCCCTTCCAGTCATTCCGATGTGTAGTGATGTTCGACAATCAATGCTGTAGTAGTTTAAAAAGTGCCCTGGTCACTTAACTTGGGGAGGGCCACAGGAATGAATAAGTTTCACTGTTACTGTCCATGTTGGGGTTGCCCAAACTTAGGGTGGCCGGATTTAGCAAGTGAAAATACAGAACACCCAATTGTGATTTGCAAATCAGATAAACAACAAATTTTTTTATATGTATGTTCCATGCAATATTTGGGACATAAACTAAAAATTACTTGTTTATCTGATTTGCAAATTTAATTGGGTGTCCTGTATTTTATCTGTGAGTCCAACCCAAACTTTTAAAGATTTCACAATTCAATACACTAAATTTATATTTTGATAAATCCAACTTTATAAATTAGGACTTCTCTGATTAAGTTCCGTGTTGTTATTCACCTCATTCATTTCTTCAAGAGTAGAGTATAAAATGCAATAAGTTATATTTGAAAATATTTTTCTTTGAATGTTTGATTGTTTCTCACAGGTGTAATTCTCTCCCTACCTGGACATATTTAACTTTGTGTTAAAAATAACTCGTGTCTGTTTCAAAAGGTAACCTATGAGAAGGCAATTCAGATTACGGTTTGTCAGTTTGTCAAAGACCTCATTCTTAAACAGTCACTAAATACAGTGTACTTTAAAAAAAAATCAATGCTTATTTCTAGAAATTTCTACACACTGCCAGATAAAAACCCACCCTCATTAAGATTTCGTTTTTAGTGAACTGTTTTTTAAATCTGTTCAAAATGAGTATTACGCGTCTAAAATGCAAAAGCATCATCAAGTAAAACTAGAAAAGAACACAAGGATCACAACTCACGTTGATTTTCGTGTTGAAAAGAATATGCCTGTAGGCCTGCGCTTTGCACAAAACAGCATTAATCAGAATGATAACGGGATCATACTCAATGTATTTGTCCACAGGTTTCTGGCAGGATTTCTGAAACAACGCAAAGTAATATTAGAACAAGCAAACTCATACATTCTGAAATCTTAAAGGATTTCAAAACAGCAGTCTCTTTTGGACTCGTACAGTATTTTACTTAACCTTCTATTCAGATTCGAACTGTTCATCTATTCAAGACTTGGTTTCAGAATATAATCTTCTAGACTAGAAATATTAATCTTTTAATCTCATATTAAACTAAAAAGATATTGGATTTAAGACGGATTTTAGCAGAAAAGTATCCCAGAAAAATTGTACTCTCAACTGGTAGGGACTGTTTAAAGTACAATGTACTTTCCTTGATAAATTGTTGCCTGTTGGCCAGAAGGCCCGCAGCTTTGTGGTTCTTGAAACATGGTTTGGAGAAAAGGGTTCAGAAAAGTAACCCTGTGCCCAGAGCTTCTGAGAGCTACAAGTGGGTGAAGAATGTGGCACAGTGCCAGCAATGCTGGGATGGCAGACAGCAAGAGAAACCTGTTTTTCCTCCGATAGCACTGAGAATACGTCTCTGCTACAGGAGACACACTGGAGAGCGCCGGGCTCCGTGGACAGAGCTGGGTTGTGCAGCCTGGTCCTAGGTTATCCAAGTGAAGGCTTCTTCCTGGGCTCTCAGCAATTCCTATCTAACATGTGTGTATTGTGGATACATTTAACCAGGGCTGACATTTTTCCAAGACAGGGGAAACCACTTGTGAGAGGAACAAATTGAGGGAGCATGCACCTGAGTGATAATAAATACCAAGTGACAATAAATAGGCACACATTCCCACTTTGTCTGCTCCCTTGTATATAACTACAGGGATATTTTTACCCTAATCACCAGGAGATCGGAAACAGGACAACCTATTTATGGGATTACCTATTATGGGTACTGACCACCTATTATGGGACAGGTTCTTTGCTAATGCCTACAATTTTGTGACTTTTTAAACATAAGGCTACTCTCTATAAATAGACTACGAACACCTTGAGAGCAGAATTTTTTTACTTATTTTTGGTTTTTGTATTCCATTGTCTACATAGTGCTTTGGACACAATACTGTACATTCAATAACCACAATGAACAAAACCTGAAAAAAAAGTACTTCATGAGAATTTAATATGGATTTTGGCGTGTAAGAATGGTAACATTTGTCCACCAAGGGAGAATATCTAAAAATAAAATAGCTTTGGTGTGAACCCAAATGTCAACCTAAGCCGATGGTTCAATTTCTCTGCACAACACCCACATCCATCTCCGCCCGCGGATCCGTTCACCGGGTTAGGTATCACCAGCAAACATGACCGACAGGAGAAAGGCAGTGTACGGTAGTGAGTTCCCTATCACTGCAGGTGTTCATGCGAAGGTTTGACAGACCTAGGACGGGTCTGCCAAGCATCCATCTGAAAACTGGACTAGAAGACCCTGAAACTCGGTTTTAATCATCCTAAAAAGCTGGGATAGATTGGTCCCCAAATCTCGCCACGCCATTTTCTTTCCAAGGACACCCCACATCTGACAACTCACGCAGATGGTTATCTTCAGCACGCCGTGGTTATAGTCTCGGTACAACTCCTTGGCCTCTTGGTTGCATTCAATACACCTGTACTGACAGGTGGACGAGGTAGGGGCAGCAGGAGTCGCTGACACCTCTTCGGTGTTCCCTTTTCCCGCTGTCACTCCCTCCCGATTCCCCTTGCGGGGCCGTAGCCCACCCCGCCCACCGGTGTCCATTTCTACGCCACCGAGGCCCAGAACTTCCGATTCAGTGTGGGAGGAGACGTCAGACGCCAGACCGGAAAGTCTGCGCCGCACGGTGCTCGCTGGAATTCGTAGTCCCAATACCGGAAAGGGCCCCGAGGCTGGGCCAGCCAGGACTACAACTCCCAAGAGGCAATGCTGTTTCTCTCTCTCCGCCCCTTTTCCACGGCCCACCTGTCAGCCGCGGGTTAAGTCTGGGAGGCCGCTGCGCGCGGCGAGGGCCGTTGCACATGCGCTTTAAGGAAAGATGGCACCTGCCGGCTGCTGTTGCTGCTGCTGTTGCTGCTGCTGCTGTTGGGGCGGCGCTGTGGCCGCCGCGGGCGCAGCTCGGCGCGTCCTGGTGCTGCTGCTGCTGGGGGTCCTGCCCTCGGGGCCGCGCCTGGGCGCCCTGGCCACCGAGCACTACACGCCGCTGTCCTTGCTCAAGCAGGAGCTGCAGCACCGGCAGCAGCAGGAGGCCCCGACGGGCGGCGGCTGCAGCCCGCATGCTGGGGACTGGGGGGACCAGTACTCGGCAGAGTGCGGCGGTGAGTGGGCTATGGCGGCGGCGGGCGGGAGTCCGGGTCGCTGCGGGGCCGACGGGGTCGTGGGGGCTGCGGGCCCCGGGGCCGCCGTGCGGGCCGCCCGGGCCCCTTCAACCCCGGCCGCCGGCGTGTGCTCCCGCGCGAGCCGGCTCCGCGAGGTGCCCCGCCGCTTGCACCCTCGCCGCTGCGCGCCTTCCTCCCCTATCCGCCTTGGGGAAGGCGATGAGTGAAGAGCTGGCAGCATGTTCTCGGGGCCAGGGTGGCCTCCCTGGAGTTCTAGCAATTGTTGAAAAGGTGGTGGAGGAGATGGCAGGTGGCCTGGGCAGACTCCGTTCCACTCCGGCCCCCGCAGCTGCCGTGGGAACCATGGAGGCACTGAGGGACGGCGGAGGATGCGCCCAGAGCAGGGATACTTGTCCCCTTGCTAAGCCTGGAAATCCGGTTTCCTGGCTTCCTGCGCTGATTGATGGCTTGTATTAAATACACCCTCTGAAAATTCCATCCCTGGAAGAAAGAAGGGAACGAAAGAGCAAGCCCATTTTATCTGCTTGCTGATATCTTGTTTCCGGTTGTTTAAGATTGACCTGCGATCTGTCAGGTGTTTCCCAGAAGGTAAAAAGGGCCCCGCAGGCCTTGAGCCTCGAGTAAGTGCCAGAGCTGTGTGCGAGGTGGAACTGCCAGCTCATTCACTGGGCGCTGTTGGCCTCAGTTTTAGTAAGTCACGACAGACACATCGGGGGCAAAATACGTGTGTATGTTTCTGTTTTGAAGTTCTGTAGTGGGAGTTTTCACCCACTCACTTTTCTTTTAAAAGGTCTGAGTCCACCTACCTCACTTTTACAAAGTTCTTTTTATGGCCCTGCAGCAGTGTTCTGGAGCATTATGCACCTGGAAGAGAAGAGTACTTTTTAGTTGGGATGAGGTGTCAGGATTAGCACACTCTGTCTGATTTCCTTTTAGCACAGTCTGACTTCCTTGAGGAAGTCTCACTCACGGAGAGGTATGTGACTTATTGTGTAGCAGGGCCAGCATTGTATAGCGGAAAAAGAATGGCTTTCACTTTGGTCACTTTCAGTGCCTCTGAACAAGTTCATTGCATGTCTTTGCCAAAGTGCCTCCTCTGTAAATTGAATACACTATTACCTAATCACAGGCTTCTCTTTTCTTCCCAAGAGTTCCGAGAGGAAAATGAGAAGTAGCTAACACAGATTGGGCACTTGCTGTGTGCCCCATGCTGTCATTAAGAGCTCGAGGCCCATTAGCTTTTGCTCTTAGTCTATCAGAACACCCGTCACTACCTCACTGAGCGGTAGCTGCTTGTCTCATCCAGTCCGGGTCCAGTGAAGTCATCACTTTGCTGAGGTCCCACCGCCATGAACGGAGAAGCCCAGGTGGTTAGGCTCCAGATAAAACTCTGTCTAAACGCTAAGTGGTTGTAGCCAGGAAAGCACATCTGTAGTATTTACTGGCGCAGGGTATGTATTGTGTAAGCCTTTGTTTCCCCTTCACTCCTATAGTCATGTGATGCTCACTGGCTGCGGAAGACCCAGATGCTAGGCCATGGAAGGCACAAATCAATTTACATTGTGAAAGCAATTGATATTATTGGCCCAGGTGGGTCATTTCGCTCTGTGGCATCAGGCTTATGCCAGTGTTGTGCCAACTCTGAGCTGTGTTATGGTTTTCCCTGCAAATGAAGACAGATGTCAGTTGTCACAGACCGGGCATTGGGAGAAAGCATCCTGCCCATTCTCCAGGCCCCTCGCATGTGGAGACCATTACCCAGTGTCCTCTGCATCAGAGGAAGAACACTGTACCATGAGGCTCTAAGCATAATTTATTTTAGTGCTTCCATTTTCTTTTTCCCTCTCCCATGTAGTACTCCCTCTCTTAGCTTGGGATTTAAAATGTGCCTTTGCAGTGAGTGGCCTGAGTCTTTCAGGAAGCCTCCCTGGCTGACAGGAATGGCCCGTAGCCACTGACAGGTGCGGAAGTGGTTTTGCCACTGTTGTCAGCCTAGGTAAATAGTTTCTAGAGTCACCTGCTTGTGCTACTTGGACCTCCGACCGTTTTTCCTTGCCTTTACTGGCTGTAGTGTGTGAATGTGTGCTGGAGATCCTGGAATGTCTCCCTCCTTATCCTGTCCAAACAGGTAGAAGCTGGACCCCTGACACCTGCCGTAGTCCCTCTCTGTTCTAAGAACAGAAGTAGGAACAAATTCAGGATTTACAGCTACCCACCCACCTGTGATCAACATAAGGGTCCAGGTCAGTGCCAGGATCCAGCACTACTCAGTTCTTCAGCATCAGACAGACCTGACCTCACAACCACTATCATGCCATTGGCACTTGCTGGCCCACGTGTCCACACGCCTGCCTCTGTCCACCGGTCCCCATGCAGAGGGCAGACACAGTAGCACAGCCACTTTCGGAAGCCTTCCCATGGCTTCGGATTCAGTGGGGAGAGTTAATGCCTGCTTGGGTCTAAACCTGAGCACTGCTGCTGGGCTGTCTACGTCTCGTCTGAAGACAGAACCCTGGTGATTGTGGGGGCAGAGACAATGGCCGGTGGGAGCCCATCTGAGTAGCGCACTGGCTGTGGCCGTGCTGTGCGGACCACCAGCAAGTGGGGTGCAGGCCCAGGGGGCAGCTGGACGTCATTGGGCTGAGCCCCATGGAGGTCCAGCTGCAGAGACAGCGAGTGTGGATGGTGCCCATGCCATGGTCTGGCTGCTGCCCAGGCTCCCTGCTTGGTGTCCTCCGGCACATTTAACACTGTGCTTTTCATTTACAAAGCACGTAGAACCACGGACTTCTGATTGTCTCTCTGCCTTCTTATGGTTCAAAATAACTTTACTCAGAAAAGAAATAAAAGAACACTGTAATGTACATATTTTCCAAATAAAAATAAATTTTCCTTGTTACCTTTGCCCTGGTATTAGTTTGGAAATGAGAGAAGAAATAATGAACAGATGTTTTTGACTTGTAAACACTATGTACATTCTTATTTAATTCTCACAGCTCTGAAGTAGGTATGTTTTTATCCCTGTTTTATCTGAAAGGAAACTGAGGCAAAGAGAAGTTAGGAGAGGTTGTGCGGTGGAGTAGAGCCAGGATTTGAACCTGGCCTCCCAACTGTGCCTTATCTCCGTAGTAATATTTGCATATTCGTAACATTTCTTACTAACTTTAGTGATAAAGTCCTACACCCTGACGCCTTGTTTGTTGAAGGTTATATTCTTAGATAACGTCTAGAATTTCATATTTACATATATGAAAGACTGCTTCACTGACCGTGACATTTTGATCTACCTGGGGGTAGACTGGACCTGTTCTGTCACTGAAAGGCTGCTGTGTGCTGCGAGATGCCACCCAGTGTTCCAAGGCCTTGGGGACGCAGCACAGCTGGCTGAGGTCCTGCAATGTAGCCTGTGCTCCAGCACATCCAGGCCTGGTGATTAGTGACCCTGAAGAATGGAGAGAATTGTGGGGTGCTGCTTTGAGAGGTGTCCAGGGAAGGCTGGCGGTGAGGTGACACGGGCAAGGACTTGGGGACAGAGAGATTCGGAGAGGTCTTAGTGGAATCTGAATTTGACATGCTCATGTTACAGAGCTGATACATGAATGTTGAACTGTTTCAACAATAACAACAGAAACTTCTGTTTTTCTTCTTTGAAAAGTATTCACAAGAACAGTGAATTTTTGTGATTAGTTTTTCCTTTCACTGCCTCGAGACTTTTGTGGTTTGCTCCTGTGAGGTAGTCTTGTACTTTGCTGTAGTTTTCAAAAACCACCTTCTAACTGGTTATTCATGCTTAAAGCCTCAGTCAAGCCCAGTAATTTACAACCTGAAGTCATTTTCTTTAGTTTGTTGAAATTAATGACCCCAGATTTGAGTTTATTTCCCCATAGTTCTTCGTGGGGAACAGAGCATTAATGTCTCTCTGTCTAACTGGGGAGTTAACTCTAGAAAAATAAGGAAGTAACTAGCAATCTAGTTCTGTGTTTTTGACAGTCATTAGGACTTTAAAGATTGTCAGTATTTGGTATCTTAATTGAGGAGTCAGGCATTTAAATACCATATTTTGCCATGTATAATGTGCACTTTTTAGCCCAAATTTTTGAGGGGAAAATAAGGATGCATATCATACATAGGTAGTATTAAATTAATAAAAGTTAAAACAAAAGATTTTCTTTTCCTGAAAGTTTGGGTCAAAAACATGGGTTCGCATTATACACGGCAAAATCTGGTAAATGAAATCGGTCTAGTTGCCACAGCACTTAAATCACTGCTGTGCCTTAGAGGTGATAAGGAACCCATAGAGGGGAACTTTTATAATGAGAGCTGTTTCCGTTTTTGTTCTGGCTACAGGAAGTTAACCAAATTTTATGCTCAGTCATGGCAACTGTGGTATCCCTTCCTGTTAGTATTATTTTCTCAATCCTTTTTTGCCTTGGCCCTGATTTTCTCTTTGTCATCACATATGGTTTTGTGACAGATCTCTTCTCATCTCTTTAAAGGCACACGTGAGCAGGTTTGCCTGTGTAAGGCTGAGACGCTGGCGATGCAGAGATTTGGATGGTGTTCTCTTGCCCAGCCCTGGCCTGAAGGCGTCTGCCTTCTTTTGCTGACTGCACAGCATCTGTCAGCAAGTCCTACAGTTGGGGAGTTGCTTTCTGTAGCGTGAGTCTGAGAAGACACTAGTCCGTGGTATTTGCACACTCATTAGCTTTTTTATATAGGTCTATTGTCATTAAGAATTACATCTGCCTTTAAACAGGTCTGCACACTGGTAGACATGTCCAGCTTTGGGTGATGAGGGTTAGCTTGCTTTCCCTCTGGATGAGGGCAAAAGACGTGGCCTGGGTTTTAGCCTCTACCCGACAGGGAACACGACCATGAAGGTGGCCCAACCCTTTCCTATAGATGCTTTTCAGGAAGTCTTGTTTGCAGCTTGTAGACGTGGCTTGATTTCATCACATTGGTACTTGGCTGACTTTTAAGGCTTCCCCTTTTCACAGTGTGATGTCTTAAGGAGGCCATCTTTATGTTTGTTCTTGTTTTCTTGCACGTAGAATATACACAAAATTTATCGAAGTAGCAGAATTTTAATACTCTTCATTTTGGATTAATCCTTTCCACCATTTTCCTTCTGTTGTCTTTTTTATTTTTACTGTTTATTGAAATATGACATATGCAGAAAAATGCATGTATTACAAGTATATAGCTGCATGAATTTTCTCAAGCTGAGCAACTTGTGTAACTGGAAAAAAAACCCAAATCAGTAAGTGATATCTGCTCTTAAGCTTGCTAATACAGTCCCATTCCAGGGTACTCTGAGTTCGTTTGAAAGACTTGCTGTGGCTTCATTTCTGGTTCAGGAACCAGCACAGTGCAGCGGACTTAACGCTGCCCAGGGCTGGCGTGCTTTACCAAGACACTCAGGGCTCCTGTGTCAACGGTCCCCAGTCCCTCCTCTGCTCGGCGCCTCTTCTACACGAAGGATGTCTCTCGTGACTTTACTCCTGTGCTGGGATGTTCTGAGTGCCTCTGTTCCCTTGTCACTAATGCCTTCACATCCCTGCCTGACTCTGCATCAGCTTTCCCGGTAGTCACTTGACAGTGTGGGTTTAGGAGAAAGTCTTCAGCTCTTAAAGGTACATGCCCCTTCGAGCACCTGCTACGTCGTGCATGCGGCGTAGAACCCCAGGCTCAGTGACAGCCTCGTGGGTTCACCGACCAGCTGCCCAGTTTGTGGGCTGAGGCGCCCTCCGCCCTGTTCTGTTCTTGTGCTGGCGCCCCTTGATTTGCTGTCATGCCTCTTTCCCCTTCCGTGCAGTTGGCCAGCTCCTTTTCTTTCATTTTGTACATTCTTTACCCGTGTTAATACTTTTTTGTGGGTTAATGCGGTTTTGATCAGGTTACATTCACGCTTTGTAGAAATGCCATCCTGTCTCTTTAAGGTGGCTCTGCAGATCTTGTTCTAATGGATTATGTGTTGATTTTATGATCGGATTCTCAGTAGCCAGCCTCTGTTTTCAGGTTGGTTTTTGATAACTTACACTTCTCAGGTGCCAGATAATATTTTATTAGGATAAAGGAGCATATACATTCTTCAGAGGAGACTTTTTCCTGTTGTTACGTTCTAAAGGAAATCTGCCGCTGGGACCATGGGGCCATGTAATGTTCAATGGCTGTCTTACAAATGCAGAAACTGATGAAAACGAAAGGCACTGCCGGTCCATGCTGCATAGGAGCGAGTTGGCTTGCAGGTAGCTCCTCCAGCCAGAATAACGCTGTCTGCACCTCCCAGGTTATTCTACACCTAAGACTAGAATTGGCAAACATCTGGCACCTGACTTCCAAGTCCTGGTCTGTCCCTAGGAGAAGCTCAGTCACCCTTGTTTTCAGGTGAGCTCGGCACACTGTTACAGTCAGAGTGAGGTGGCCGAGTGATGAGCACAGTCCAGCAGCTGTTGGATTCTTATGAAACGTTTTCCTTCAGGGGTTGGCCATGGACTTGCTGTTTGCAAGCTTTCAGTCAGTTTCATTTGCAGACACGAACATGTGACAAATCCATGCAGCTTCCAATGCTACCTTCTCATCTCGCTAGAAGGTAATGCCGTCCTCTGGTTTGATTGAGAAAGAGCCGTAAGAAAGAACTTTCACGCTTCCCTATCGCCCTGGCATCAGCCGGCCTGTAGCTTTTGCCTTCGGTGCACTCTCCTTGCACTCTCCTCTCTGTTGTCTTCCATCCGCATCCATGTGGTTGTTGTGGCCCCCATCTCAAAGAAACAAGCAATGAAGACAGGACCAGTGTCTTTCTAGCCACTGCCTCATCTCTTCTGTTTCCTGTTGCAGCTGAGATGTGTATAAGCTCCGCTTCCATGTCTCCAGGGCTCTCTGGAACCTTCCACCCTCAATCAACCCTGTTGGGGAGGAAACATTTCTCCTCTACCCTTCCAGGTTCTTCCAGCCCATCTAAGAATTACATTGACATGGGACAGATGAACAGGAGAAAAGCACAATTTAATTTTGTTCAAATGGGAGCCCCATACAGATAGAAGCCCACAGGCAGTCAGGCAGTGGGGTGCCATCCTCAGCTAAGAAGAATTGGGGGTGGTGCCTGGGGCTCCAGAGGGAAGGAAGGCAGTCCACAGGGAGAAGGGAGGAGCAAATGTTTGGTAAACCAGTGTTCGCTGTGCCAGGCAGAGACAAAGGGACACGGGGCCGGGGGGCTGGGGCGGCGGGGGGGGTGACTCACAGGTCTTGCTAAGTTTCTCCTCGGTTCACGGCTCTTGGTTCATACTCTTTGTCCCCATCTCTGATAATGGCTCTCCCTCTGCTGCTCCAGGCCCTCTATCAAATTCTTCTGGGCAGCTCAGGGAGAGGTAAAGAGAAACTTCCTGAGTCTTCTGTTCATTGGGTCTGTACCCACACTGCCCTTCTTCAAGTCAACTGTGTGTGAGGTGTGGAGGGAAGAGGCTGGGTGGCCTTGCTCTGCGTAAACAGTTTGTTACCAGTGCTTAGCATTGGCAGAGGGTGTGGTGGCGAGTGCACCCTGGACCTTTACTGATGTGGCGTCCCAGGTGCAGATGTGGCAAGTCTCAGCTTCACTGTTGATTCGTTTGTGCCCTTGAATGTGTCAGTGTTGAACTTGATTCCCCACATGTCCGTTGAACCTAAGGTTCTGATGATCGAATTCATATTGACAGCTCTTATCTCTGCCTAGAAGTTCCTAACAGCGTGCGAGGCAGCTTCCAGTTCAGCTCACGAGCGCTGGACTTGAACTCACAGGCGGCTCTTCCCTCAGAACCCATTCTGCCTCTCAAGCTTCCAGTCCCAGTTCGTGGTGCCAGTCCTTTCCTGGCTGCACACACCAGCAGCTGGTGCCCTTTCTCACTCGCCAAGCCCAATTATTCACAAAGCCCTGTCGTTCTTACTTCACGTGTCTCTTTAGACTGTGATCTTCCATTTCAACCGAGTGGCCTCTGCCTTCATTTGGACTCTGCCCATTTTTTAACTGGCCACGGCTGCCCACCAGACCGGCCTCCCTGCTCTGGTCCCCAGTCCCCTTGTCACACACCTGCCAGTGATCCTGCTGAATCCCGCTACGGCTTCTTCGTAGTCAAGAAGAAAGGGGAAAAATAAACTGAATACTCAGCTTGAGAAACAAGTTGAGGAATATGGGAAATGGAAAGGATTGAATAGAACCTACACAGAATAAATGAATGAGAAGCAAGTCAACAATAGAATTGGTAAATAGATCCAAGAGTTGGTTCTTTAAAAAGAATAAACTAGATAAACCTGCTAAGGCTAACGCACATAAGAGAACAGATGCAAACGCACCTGGTGAATGACGGGATACGTGCACAGCAGAGGCCTTTGGAACGGGAGAGGGCTGTGCAGACAGCTCTGCTGACGCAGTTCAAACAGGAGGCGTTGCAGAATGTCCAGGAAGGTGATGCTGACGAAAAGGATGGGGTTCTGTAGTGTGTTCTGAGACCAGTCCTGCAGTGATCACCGTTAAATTTTACTTGTAGGACCTAAGCAAGGAGGGAAGCAGAGGCTTTTCTTAACTTCATGGAAGATCTGTATCGATTAAATACAGGTCTTTGGGTTATTGTTGTAGCACAACCCAAGCCATAGTGAGTTAAATATTTTTATATTGATGAACAAATTTAATCTCCTGTTCCAGGCAACTTTAGTTATAATTCTTACAAACTTCTTTTTTAATAACAGAAAAACACTGATGCCAGAACTTAATACACTTGGCCATGGCTCGGGGGGGGGGGGGGGGGGGGGGAGAAAGCTGTAACATAGTTATCAAAATCCTAAATAAAGTATTTGTAAACTGAAGCCAGCAAGCAATTAAAAGAATAATTTCCCTTGATCAATTAGTTTATTCTAGAAGTGCAAAGATGGTTCAACTTTTTAAAAAGTCAGATTAATCCCCTTGGTAGGTCAGAGGAGAAAAATCATATGATTATCTTAAAGAAATACCTGAAAGCATTTGATAAAGTCAGCCAGCTTCCCCGATTTGAAAATTTCAGTAAAACAAAGAACAGGAGGATCTTTCCTTTGTATGGTAAAACACACCAAACATAACCGATAGCCACATACAGAAGCTTCCCACTGGATGTTTTTATAAATGTTAAAGGAAGAAGTTTTGTCATCAAAAGCTGAGGAAATTACGGGTCATTAAATAAAATACTAATGTCAGGGATATGCAGGAGTGCCTTCTGTCGCTAGCATTATTGAGCACTTTTTTGGAGGTCTTATCCAGTACAATAAGATGCCAAATGAGTATAAATATTTAAAATACCTTGATATGATTGCATGTAGATGATATAATTATTCACTGAGTAAATGGAGCCATTAATAGAGCTGTTGAGTCCAATAATGTAGGCAGATAAAATATTCAGCTCTAGTTGGTTAAGAAGACACAAGATGTGCAGGGTGCTTGTCCCTGCCAGGATCACTCTCCCAGTCCTGCCAGCCTCCCACGGACCTTCACCTGATGCATCCCCAACTGTGCCCGGGGCTGCTGTCACGAGTTCACAGCACAGACCCGAGAACCAGGCTGCCTGGGCTCAAGTCCCACCTCCACTGCTCTGACCCCACGGAACCTCGGCAAGTGACCACGTCTCTCCGCCTCATTTTCCTTGATTTTAAAATGGGGATTAGAAGGGTGCCTGTCCACACAAGGTGCGCCCATATCAGTGTTGGCTGATGTTATTGTCCTCAGGACGTGCCCCTCTCCCCCCACTGCCGCTTCCCCCCGCCACGCAGGCCACTTTGGAGTACGCTCTGACGCATAGCTCTTACGCTGTTGTGATTTTACATCCTTTGTGTGACTCTGATTACTGTCCTCTCGGCGGCACCAAACCGTAATCCCTGCGTACAAGGACAGGGGGCGCTTCTGGGTTCGACAGTCACCGAGGCTCTAGCAATGACAGGAACAGAATATGTGCTCAACAAATACGTATCAATTCAGTGATGATCGAGCAGTTTCTAAAATCACAACAAACTCGAATCTTTACATCCTGTGTAAAAATTACAGAGTTTCAAATGGGTTCATAAAAGACTCGACTAGATAAATTTTGTAAAGTCAAGGATTCCTCTCCATCCACAATTTTAATGTCACATCCCATTAGTGAGGTGGATACTGCTATTGGTTCTGTTTTGCAAATAAAGAAACTGAAGATCCGAGAGACCGAGTCAGTGGCCACAAGCTAATAAGGAGTGCAGAGAGAAGGAATTCAGAGCCAGGCTGTCTGAATTCAGAATATCACCATAATTTGGTCTCTTAATTAGATGCCAAAACTTTCACATGGGTCTCAAAGCACGTAGGCATTCTGAATGACTGTTATTTATGTTTTAGGGTTTTGTATATTTTCTATAGTGAACACAAATTACTGCAACATTTAAAAGTAAATGTTTGTGCAGAGATGGACAGTTGCCTCTCAGCTGTTTCAGAAGTTTGATATAATCTCAGAGATTCCTTTAAAAAAAGTCTAGAAACACACCCCAGTGACTATTTTAAGCTGGCATTCAGAATGGCAATTTGATAAATGGTGCTGGGATAACCGGCTATTTGGGAAATCATTAAGGAATTCTCTACACCTTATGTTGGAGTAGATTCAGAGGACTTAAAAAGGAGCAAAGGATTTAAGTGATTTACAAAAGAAGAGATACAAACGGCCCACACACCAACAGTTTGCTCCTGCTAGTACTGTTTTAAGACTGGGAAGAGGAAGAAGAGCCGGCACTCTGCTGGAGGGAAATAGACCGTCTCCGACAACGCTGCCGGTGGGGCTGGAATCACCACCACATCCTGGGAGGGAAAGGGAGCAACGCCTATGAAAGGCTTTAACACTGTTCAGACCCTTTGCCTCAGAAACGGTATTTGTTAGAATTTAATTCCATTGCCTGATTGGTTACATTTGCAACAGCGTAGGTCAAGGATACTCATTGAACCCTTATATTAAGGAAAAAGGAAAGGGTAGCTTAATTTTCCAGTGATAGAAATGTGGTTAAGCTCCATGCAGCGAAATGCTATACAGCCCCTTAAAATTCTATAGATCATTTATTTATTGAAACCAAAATGAATTCCACAAAGCAGAGGTATTGTTGGAATAGAATAAGGCACTGTCAATTCAATGCTTAGCACTGTGCTTAGCATATGGGGGGGACGGGTCTCAAATGTCAGCTTTTTTACAGGGTAGGAGAAACAGGTCGTAAGTTAATGGATTTCCAAAACGTCTCACTCAACTCACTGCCCTTCAGCACTTACCAACAGCCATGACGCTTTTCACTGCTGCCAGCCTGAAGCCTCTCTCTCGTGTCCGGGACTTTCTCTGTCTGACTGCTCACCTTCCAGCCTCACTTTTTGTTTTCCGGCACCAGCTGCTGCCTGCAGCCAGGGTTGTCTGCTCACTGCCCCTCCGCGTTTTCTTGCTGTTGTATGTGCGCTTCACTCGTTCCGTCTGGCATGTCCATTCCCTCTTGGCAGCCCAGTCTGACCTTCCACCCCTCAGCCCTGCTTGTCCTGGCGAATTGAACATTCCGGCTGCAGCGACAGCTCACCTGTCAGGGCTCCTTCTACATGTCCTGTCTGCATTCCTGTTGCTAAGACGTGCGCACGTGAGAATTTGGCTAAACTGGTTCACGAGGTTCCTCGAGCATATTTGACATTCATTTCTGACTACTGAGTTAGAGCCTATCTTTTCAAACACTTTATTGAAGCAAACTTCACATAACATAAAAATAATTGTTTTTAAGTGAACAATATAGTGGCATTTAGTACCTTCACAAAGGTGTGCAGTCACCCCCAAACATTCTCATCACTCCAAAGTAAACCCCCTATCCACTAACAGGTTTCCCCTTATTTCCTCCTTCAGCCACCGGTGTGCCTTCTGTCTCTGGACCCGCCCGTCCCACGTATTGCATGTTGGTGGAATCGTGCGGTGTTGGACCCCTGGTGTCTGACTGCTGTCACTTGATTTTTGCCTGGAGGTTCTCCCCTGCTGTAATATGCATCAGTACTTCATCCTTTTTTAAGGCTGAATAGTATTCCAGTGCGCATGTGCATTCCGCACTACAATTTGTGCATTGCCTGTTTGGCTGCCGTGAGCAGTGCTGCTGTGAACATGCAGGAACACGTTCTGTTTGAGTTCTGTTGCCGTTCTTGTGGGTATTTACCTGGGTCCAGAGTGATGAGCTCGTGTCCTCATTCTGTGTTGCACTTTTTGAGGAATTATCAGACTTTTCCACGGTGGCTGTACTGTTGCTCATCCCTATTGGCAATGCACAAGAGTTCTGATTTCTCGAATCCTCACCAACAATTGAGATTTTTCATTCCAAAAAAAAAAAAATTACAGCCATCCTAGTGGGTGTGAAGTGGTCTCTCCTGGTCTGACTTGCATTCCCTGATTGATAATGATGTAGAGCGTCTTCTCATGGATGTAGTGGCCATTTTTATATATTTGGAAAACTGCCTGTTCAAGTCCTTTGACCATTTTTTAGTTGTGTTGTCTTTTTTGTTGTTGAATTTTGGGAGTTTTTTGTATGTTGTGATACTAGACCCTTAGTGCCTATCTTTTAACATTAGATTCCCCGGGCTGGCTTTGTTCTTCTGTTCATGGTTTTATTTTAACCCTTGATAAATATGCAGCTAGAGACGGCTGATGAAGGGGTCCCCACGGCTATACTGGTGGCACGTGTGCAGTGAGACTGGCGTTGGACCGGTGCTGTTTTTGCCCTGCGGCCCTTAGATGAGTTCCAGCCTGTCTAACCTCGTTTCAGCCTCCGGGAGGTCTTACGGGCTTCAGTCATTTCCAGAACGGCTGGAGGGGCCATCGTGAATGGTACGCATGGTAGTTATCGAGGCAGAATATACACACTTGTCCTGATTCTGGTTTTGAGGTTCCTTAGTATTCTGATTCCTAGTTGAGCACCTACGAGCCATAAATCTGATGCAAGTAACAAGGAACATTTGCTTTTCAGAGCCATCCTTCCTGAGCTTCCACGACTCGGACTGCGAGGCCCGAGGATCGCCGCCCTGCGACTCTCTGTTGTCCCTCAACACCGAGAAGATCCTGGTACGCAGCTCCTGTCCATGCCCTGTGGTTCATGATGCTGGTCCCAAAGGGTGGAGGCCGCCCCGCTTCTCAGCTAGCAGTGGAGCCCAGTGGGTCTGCGTGTGTAAGATAAAGGCTGGTCATCTGGTATTTGGTTGCATTGACTCATCTTGACTCTGAATTGTGTGGTTGGTCATGCTGGACCTGGAACACTTCACCGTTAAGTTCTAGGAATAAAAGGGGGTCATGAGCCTTATTTCCAGGAGCCTTATGTCCTTGAAAGTATAGTTTAATCTAATTTTTCCAGCCCTCGGCTGTGTGGATATCTTACACGTCTATGGTTTTATCAGTACCAGCCAAACTGTGCAGGACACCTCCCCACTCGGGGCGAGTGCCTGGCACCGGCTCCATCTACATGCGTCTGTCCACGCTAGCACGCGTGCTCCTCTGGCCTTGCTGCCCGCAGGGGCAGGCTCTGCTTGCTGTTCACACTCAGTGCTACGAAACCGAGTCACTCTTTCAGTGCCCAGGTCAACGGATTTTTTTCCGGGCCTTTCCCTTCCACATCCACGTAGATGATGGTTTTCTTCTTTCGTTTAAAGTTCCACTTCAAGATACCCTTTCTTTTCCAAGCAAAGCTTTGCCTTTTCCTGTAAGAACTACTGAAAATAGGTAGGAGTTGCAGACTAGAGAATGATCAGCTGATTCTGCCTGACTCATTGAGTAGCAGTCAGATCGACATATGGAAGAATTTTGGAATTAGACTTGTCCAAGACTAGACTGGGCTGTCTTGTAAAGTAGTGAGTTGGCCATCATGGCAAATGATTAGTAGGGATTAGCTAATCCCCACCTTGGACCAGCGATCAGGTTCTTAGAATTGAGGGAGCTTCTGACTGATGGCAGTGCAAGCATTTTCTGCCAGGCGCACTTCTAGTTTAAGACAGCACTAGCTAGTAACCCAGGGAGAAAGGCCACTGATCTTGGCCTTTCGTTTTCCTTCCATAGGTTAAAAATGCGGATGTCAGATGACTCATTCCTTCCCTCTTTCTCTGGATATTTATTTTGCACCTGTTCCGTGGCAGGTGTCGTGCTAAGCAAATACTGGAAATACAGCAGTGAGCCAGACAGCTTTGGTGCCTGGACTTGCAATTCTTGCAGTCACTAACCAAGTAATTGTATAAATTAACATGAGAGCACAATTCTGTGAATCATACGAAGGAAAAGCACAGGGTCGAAATACTCTCCTTAGAACAAAACAGGGACTGACACTTTAGGGACTGAAGTATCGGCTGGGACCTGAAGGCTGGTTGGAGTTAGCCCACCAGTGACATGGGTCCTGGTTGTGGCCCCACACCTCTCTGTCCACAGGGGCCCCTGCAGGTGCAGTGCTGGACAGGGGAAAGGCTCTTTCTGCTCAGGAAACGAGTTTGTCCATACCGCACTTGCCCTGCCCGCTTCTGCTACAGATTTTACTTCTAATGTAATAAAAAGTTTTCAATCAGAATTGCTCTTCAGTGTACTCTTGATGGTGCTTGGTAAGTGATTTTCTCCTTTAGTGGGGTTTCATTTCTGTTCTCTTCCCATCTCTTTGTGCAGAAAACCTTGACAAATGGTAGATTCTCACTGAATGCTGGGTGAAATTAATAAGACTTGTTAAATATTAAAATAATTATTTATAGCCTCCTTTTCTTGGCTCTCGGCAATTTATTAAGCAGAAAGATCTTTGCATCCGTGTGCTCGGCCTTCATCTGACGAAGAGGAAGGACTCCCGTCTGGTCACGTGGGGACGTAGACATGGCGCCGTGATTCTGTCTCGTCGCGTTAAATGTGCAGCTTCTTGAAGCCTTACGTGGTTGGTTCCCACGTGCAGACGCTCCCAGCTAGAGAGCAAACGAAGAGAGAACTCGGTGACTGTCTCTTTAGTCATCTGGAGAGTTACTGCAGGAAGTACAGCGTGAAACCTTCCCCCAGTGGTAGATTCCTCAGGTGTTTCATTCTGTCCGGGGGCCTGAGGCGAAGGGGCAGCTGTGACCCTTGAGCGGCAGTGCTCTGACCTTTTTGCTTGTGTTGTAACCAGGGTAGCTCATTCTTGATCTGTTCCACGGGCAGACCAGACACTGCTGTGTGTCCGAACGCCCAGAGCGTCAGGGAATGTGGGTGGACACGCCTTGTTGCTTTGTGGTCTAAGTCGGCAAAGCCCAAGAGCAGGGTGCATCGTGGCTGATGGATCGCAGTCGTCAGCTAACGACCGTAGGCCTGGGTCAGAAGAGGGTCTAGGTGCAATTATTTGGTGGTCATATGTGGAATGTGGGTTTAAAAGAAGAAGAGGTCAAGTGATTGTGATGTCACTGGGTTGCAGTCCCAGGGTTCTGCAGAAGTGCCCGATTGTCTTAGCTTCTCCTGCCTGTGTGTGTGCACGACTTTTAGTCTCATCTTAGGTGACTCTGGTATGAAGTTGTATTAATGTGAGCCCTGCAGGCTAAGTGCAACCCAGCTTAGTGTCGACAGCCAAGCCTTCTGGGGAGCCATCAGCTGTTTGTCAGACACGATTTGTCTCTGAAACAGGGTAGCGCCCTCGCTTTGACCGGTGGACAAATCCTGCTGGTGAAATCACTCCAGTTCCTGAGCTGACTTCTATATGAGACACTGTGTTTCCCCCAGACCCCACTGTTTCTTTAGCTGTCCTGCCACACACACGCGTGTCTGCATGGGCTCTTCAGGGGCGAATCTCCTGAGTGTGGTGGGGCGCTGGGTTTATCACTTGTTGGGTGTCATTCAACAGAATGTCTTGTTTCTTGGACTCACATTTTGTTGGTCTTTTCATGGTGTCATCTCTGTGCAGCCTGTAGCTCTTGCTTCTGAAGTATGGCCAGGGCTTAAAAATCAGTCTTCTGTTGTCAAGGCGTATTGAACAACTGATCGCTAGAATGTGACATTCTGCAACACAGTTGAAGTCATTAAATAGTCTGTGAACATGTGGAGGAAGCTTTGAAGCGGCCAGCAAGGTGAACCCCTGTGGAGGGGAAGGGTGCTGGTTCCTGGAAACGGAACCGCCGACAATCGGGGAGGAAGCATATGAGTTACACACAGACAGCAGTATGCAACTGATGTGATTTAAAGTGAAATTTTATTGCTTCCGTATAAATTGAATGGGGCTTAAACTTTTCAAAAGAGAGGTTTGTGTGGTGTTTTTTTCTTCGTTTGTGATAAGCTAAAATGTCTGTGTGTCTTTTTCTTCTTTTTTAATTTCAGAGCCAGGCCAAGACTATTGCAGAACAGAAGAGATTCCCATTTGCCACTGATAACGACAGCACCAATGAGGAGCTAGGTGAGGCTGGAGTTGGGGGAGTTCCTGCTTCGCACTTGTGATTAGATGCAGAGCAGGCGGGCAGGATGGGGAGACGGAGGGAGCCCAGAGACCAGCGGAGAGGGGCTGTGCTCGTGTGAGTGGTTGGATCCTGTGCGGGCGCGTGGAGCACGTCACGAAATAAAAGGTTTGGATGGAACGATCGGGAAGGACTGTTCCTGTTCTGTGATTCCAGGGAAATTAATAAGTATGGTAATTAAAAGGTTAGCTGTGTGCTGTCATCAAATACAAACAACGAAGTGAAAGCAGGAGAGAATCACGCCGACTTTCATCCTCCGTGTCATAAAATAGCTGGGTTTAGGTTGACTTTACTGATGAGGGCAGTCACTGGGGTCTAAGAACCTGGGGGCAGAAAAGCGGAGTTTACTCAGACCTGCAAGCCGGTCATGTGGTTTGGCTTGTCCGTGCTTTAACACAGGCTGGTTTCTCCCTCTGATACGCCTTTGGGTGTGTCTCCGCCTTGCCTGGTCAGCTCACACTTAAAGGTGTGGGAACAAAATTGTGTACAGGACCGAACAGTGCAGCCAGTCAGACTTCATGGGAGCACGTGCTTGCTCCAGGCGCCTACAGAAAAGTTTTCCTAATCATTACACATAACCATGTATCCTTTCCGCAGCCACACGCATTTGATATGAGGACTGGGTGCTTCTTGTTTTAGCCCTTTTCCTCTGTCGGTGCAGAGGATGGAGAGTTCTCTGCTCTGAAAGTAGTAATCACTTTTGGTGATATTCCTTGAGCAGGCTTTGATAATTAAGCCCTCTAAGGCATCAGATGTGGCCTCGTCTGAAGTCCTTGGATTCTGTTCAGCCTCGTATTTATTTATTCCATAATAATGGTCTCGCCTGTGTTAGGCCTGTTCTGTGCTCTAAGAATAGCCCTAGTAGACCCTGGCACAGAACAGGCCCTGAGCTGGCCGAGGAGCTTTGTACCACAGTATTTGTTTTTCCTTGGGGAAATGACTCCTGTCAACATGCTTGTTGCCGGGACACGTGGAATTGCCGGTTAGTAACGATTTCTGTGAGAATTCCGGGCATCCCAGGCTTTTTTTCTTTATGTCTCCTTTGGACTCCATAAGAAAGTTTAGATTCTAATAATTATGTACTTACATTTATATAAGATTTGCATTATTTTTCAATGGATACTTTTGAGATTTTTTTCCCCACACATGTTCACCTTTAGATGGAAAGGTTTGAGAGCTTCGTTTGGTTTTATTTGAGTGGAATCGGACACCCAGACATGGACAGCTTAAACATGTTGCTAAGTACAGTGTTTATTCTATAAAACTATTCGCTTTAATGGGTCACTTACTCATTGTTCATTCAGCAGACATTTACTGATTATGCAAAGATAGATAGGAGATTCCAAGAATTTAGATGTGAAAGGAATCTTAAGAAATTTTGTACACACTTGTTTAAGCAAGACCCAGCTAGTAATGAAAAGTAACTGAGGTCCCCCGCCCCCAGCCCCACTCACACGGCCGGTGAGTGGTGGGGCCAGAGTCTGAGCCCACATCTTTGCTTTCCAATGTATCATCACCTCCCTGCATCCCAGGACAGGTTCATGCTTCAGTCCCTGCTCATGCAAGACAATTTAGCTGCCTTATGCTTGTCTGCAAGTGGGGGCGGTAACCAGGCCCATCTCGTCACATGTAAGGCGTAAATGTGTTAATACGTGCAGTGCTCAGCACTGCGCCCTGTGAGTAGGAAGAATGCTGTACATGTAACTGTTATTACTGATTCTCTTTGCTACTGATATGACGGGCCCCCGCCAAAGGAGTTTTGGGTTATCTTGTAATCTGATAAAACTATCTGAATAGCATTCATTCTTATTCTAAAACTAAGTTTGACCTTAATAGATCTTTTCAAAGAAATTAGGATCAAAACAGTCCCTTTTTTATTCTGAAGGATGCCTTCAAAAGCTCTTGTGTTGTTATCACGCTGAAGGTCTCAGAACTTTACTTTGTTTTAATTTAGCTATAAAGATAATCTAAATTTCTTTCTGCATTTAATGTTTCTACTGCATTTATTTATTTATTTATTTGCTACTTTTAACTGTTGGGAAATTTAAGCTCTTAATCACAGTAAGGGTGTTACTTGACCATTTTCTTCAACGCCTGTGAGGTCCCAGAATTAGTCACAGTACAGCTTTCTTGCAAAGAAATGTGATCAACATAGTATTATACTGAATGAGGAATATATTTTGTTCAGGTATATTTGAGGGTGTACAGAGTTAGGACAAATATTATGTAGAAATGTAATCTATAATAAAATTTAATGTTTTTATGACAGGCAAAATAGTTTATTCAAAATTTTGTTGTGTTTTAAAAGATTGTCATGTCTCTAATTCAAAATACCACTTACCTAAACCATTTGATCAAAACTATTCATCATTACTGTATATTTTGAGTAGTGTTTTTTTTTTATTTTTTTAATTTTTTTTATTTTAATGATTGTTTAAGTACATTTTTCTCCCCTTTACTCCCAATCAAGCCCACCCACCCCCCTCCCATCTTCCCTCCCATTACCACCCTCCCCCTAGTTTTATCCATGTGTCTTTTAACTTTGTTCCTGCAAACCCTTCCCCTTTTCCCCTGAAATTCCCTCTTCTCTCTCCTCTGGCCA